>LNAS01000239.1:0-112977 GCA_001630605.1 Pseudogymnoascus pannorum | reverse complement strand
GTAGGGGTGGGTGGAGTGGAGTATAGAGGGGCTAATGAAAAATGCATGCATATGATGAAGATGTCCTATCTATATTAGGTTTCGGGGTTCTTTTGATTGTGATTTTGAGTGACGCTGACTGGGTTGGGTTGGTTGCTTGGAGATTCGTTGGGTGGCTGAAGAGCTGGGTGACTGCCTGGCGGGGTTGGCTTACTTGGGGCCTGAGAAGATGGGATTGTGATAGAGGGGGCTTGGTTAGTATTGCTGTCTGTCGTCCGTTATCTATTATCTGCTTGTTTACTATGAATGCTGGAGGAATAAAGGAAGGGCGTTTGAGGGGGGCAAGGATAGATATATCGATGGATGGAAGTGGGTCATTTTGTATGCTATGCTAGATGAAAAGATTGCTTGTTGTGTTTTTTTATTTACTGTATGGTTTTACGTGGTTCTGTGTCTGACTATGATGTGCTGAGTGATAATGCACCGTCTTATACAAAGCTGACAACAATAATAATGACTAATAATCAAAATATCCCATTCCATCCCATTCCATCCCATCCCCTCGCCCCGTCAAACCGCACGCAATACATTCATCATAGTGCTCCTACAGGCATGACTGCACAGCCCTTGACCTTGCTCCGTACTCTTGTAAATACGCACCATACTGCCGCTTCCTGAGCGGTAGTGCTTACCGCAGCTTACCGCGCATACATACTCGAGTACTATGGAGATTGTAGGGCTGAGGAGGGGATGGCGGGAGCGGGAGCGGAGGCAGGGTCGGGGGCGGGTGGGAGGCGGGTAAGAGGCGGGTTAGGGGCGGGTGTGTTCGTTCTGTTGTTGGTTGGTGATAGGGGATGGGGTTTGAGGGAGGGCGTGTCGAGGCGATGGCTGTTGGGGGAGCTGTGCTTGCTGGTAGATGTTGGTGCTTGTGGGGTGTCTATTTTCTCGAGGCCGCGTTAGGGGGGAGGGTAGGTGGTGGTAATGGGTGACTGGGGGAGTAGGGAGAGGGGGAAAGGGGGGCTAAGTGAGTAAAGACGCTCTGGTCTTGTTATTTTATGGCGTTGTGATGGCTTCTATTAAAGCTTCAATGGGACGTTCCTACCTTTTATGGCAGACTATTACCGGATGCGCCTTCCTTTATAAAAGAGTTTCACCCGCTTCACAAAGTCGGTAGTCACAATTACCCTCGTGCCTTCCCTCCTTTTTATAACAAGAATGAAAGCCTAAAATGGAAGGGACGCCTTTCATGCCTTAGTCGCGCTTGCCTATTATGACAGAGACTCATCAGCTTCACAAAGACGGAAGGCACCACCCTCCTCGCACCTTCCCCCCTTTTTACAACGAGCATGAAGGTCCAACAGAGAAGGGACGACTTTCATACCCTGGACGCGCCTTCCCATCATGCCAGAGACTCAACATCTTCACAAAGCCGGCAGTCACCACCCACCCCGCGCCTTCCCCATAGTCTCCCTCCCCATGACACATCATCTACATGACCCAACCCCCGCCAGACATCCCACGATGTCGATCCCCACCACCCCCCAACGACAGGGACACATACATCCCCAATGGCACCACCACCACGGCCCTCAAAATTCGTCCAACTCCGGCTCTCTAGCCCCGACCTCCCGAGCCCCGAAAAGATAGTCTTCCCCAAGATCGAAAAAGACGAAGAGGACTGGACACTCCCACCTCGCGCATCGCGACTCGCCGATATACCCCCCTTCCAGGCGCCAGAGCAGCCTCCTGCGTTCGCGTTTCCGCCAGCTAACGGGATCCCACGTGGTTCGTATGGACACCTGCTCGCAGCACAGCAGGGGATCGTGCGGCTGCAGCAGAGGGATCTGTTGGGCGTGCGTGGTAGTGTGCCACCTGGGGGTTATAGCTGGGGTGTTGAAGGGGAGGTTTTGGGGCCGTTGCACCAGTACGGGGGTGAGGGAGGTGAAGAGCCTTGGCCTGATGTCGCTCAGTACGAGGGGTATGGTGACGATAGGTATACGGACGTGCCTTTGCAATGGTTTCCTGCGGAAGAGCAACCACAGGGCGAGGCCTGCAACTGTGTAGGTGTGCAACCCATGCTCGATTTAAGATATGCACCTCTCCCACCTCTTCCGAACTTCTTCGAACCGATATTCCTCGCGCCGTTTCCGGAACATCAGCCTATACCCTGTCAAATCGAGGCTTTCAAACGCGAAGGTCTGCAAGCTCTGATCCTACTTCCAGCTGTGATTCTGCGCCCCTTGCGATTCTACTGCGTTCAGCACTCCGCTGCATTCGACTGGCGGGGCAAGGAGACTTGTCCTCCCTCATGGACACGGGATAGTACTGTTCTTGGTCTGAGTGCTGGGACCATATTCCCGCCTTGCTTCGAGCGGCGCATCAGTAGGGCAAATCTTGAACGCGCGCTTGACCCGATGAATGTACAGCCCTCGAGTTTGATCGCGCTGTATTCCAATTATGGTGAGTCGGTCCGCTCGGGTACGTCATCCAGAGGCCTGGGTTGACAGGGGTGTCCAGGAGCTGCAGCGTTTGATTTTGAGATGTACCGCCAGATGGAGTGCTCAGACGTGTACATCGCCCACATCGCGGCCGAAACATTCACATGCGGCACTATTCCGGTGATGGTTGCTCGGCCAGGCCTAGAAGAAGCACAGGAGGTGCTCATGCCGACGATAGGACTGAAGGAGCCGCGGGTGCCGCTATTCTCCGTGCTGTCGTGCATGGAAATCCTGGGAATCGAGACGGAGATGAAAGTTTCTGGCGTGTGGTTCGCGATTGATTCGGTGCCGCCGCAGTTTATTGAACACAGAGATACGAGAGGGGTGCGGCTGGATTGGACGGAGAGGGATGGCCGGTGGGCTAGGCCTGGGGCTGGGCAGCCGTGGGAGGAGTGGGGAGAGGAGGGGGAGGCGAGGTTTGGCGTTGATGATGTGGAGATTGTGGAGGATAGGACTCCTCCTGATGGTGATAGGCTACTTACTTACGAGGACATGCCTCTTCCGAACTATCCACGTGAGCTGCCAGTGCCTGTAGACGAGGGGGAACGGAGTGTGCCGAGAAGCTCGTCCTCATTTGTGGATGATGAGACACTAGATAATAGGGGGAGCGCGTCAATGCTTGCAGAGGAGACCCCCGATATGACTAGGAGCCCGGAGATTCGGGAAGGTGGGGACGAGAACGAGGAGCAAGGGAGCACATGGATGACAGAGTTGGGGTATCTAATCAATGATGAGCTGGGTATCGTCACCGGTAATGCAAGCTGTGCTCCGAAGAGCCCATCTCTTGGGTATCCGTCTCCCAAGGAAGGGTTGTTTATTTACGATAGTTGTGAAGGAATGTGGTGAGCTACTGTGTTGGATAGCTAAGATTGGATTGTATAATGGAATTTGGATTGATTGAATTGGAAAAGACGCTTGGACATTAGGAATATCATTTTTTAACCCGCGCTTGATCATTGGGGACACGGCAGTTGTGAAGGTGAACGCTGTGCAGAGTGTGTTGTCGTCGTTTCTCAGACTATGGCCTACATGTGGCTGAACCAGCTCACGTAAGATTATGGTTAGTTAGTTGGATTAGCGCAGCCGCTGGAACCTATAGCGGTGAGATTGTTAGATGGAACACAAAACCCCACCACTTGAACACAGTAACTGACTTAAAAATATACATACGTAGGCGCGCTAATCTCGGTTTTCTTATTGAATTTGTTAAGCTTCGAGGTCCCTTGTCATGACAGGCGATTAGTTTTCTCCTAAAGAGCCCTACCTCCTAGCTCTTACTCAGCCAAGTTTACAGCTACAGTTCCCTACCCCGCCCGTCGGTTCGGTCGTATCGATGCTGGGTCGGTTATAGGGGGTTAGAATTTATGGCATTTATAACGTCGATGTTCTAAACACGTGAAATATGTGCCCTGTGTGTGGTTGCGGGATACTAGTTTTTTACTATGTATAGCCGATCCAAAGGAGGTGCATTAACCTTGGCTTGCACTTAAACTACCGGACCGTGGAGGGCCTCTAGCCGGAGCAACGAGCACGACACTGTTGCTGATCTCTGCCATGCCCCTCTAAACACGTTGGCAGCTGAGGGGTTATCGATCCCCCAACTAGTTCTATAGATGTGACCCTGTTGGATCTTACCGGCCCGGCTTCATATTTATCATCAGCCACTCAGCTGACGGCGAGTCCTGATGGCGTCTCATGCCTCGCCTTGTTCGCTCGAAGTTACTACTACACTTACTATGGATCTCAGGGCCGCACATCTTTCCTCGTGCTGAGAGCAGCTCTGGAAACAATGGCCTCCGAAATGGAGTGTATGTGAAAAAATATAAATACAAGTTGGGCCGCCTCCATTGTGTTCTGGATTAGTTGTTTCCCATACGCTACATTCCTGAATCATGTCTACACAAGATCTCACAAAGCTTGCTGCCGAGTTGTCGGCCCAGGCCAAAGTTCTTCAAGACTACCTCGAAGCTAACAAGCTCTCAGGATTGTCTCTTGATAAAGATGCTCTGATCGATGCTCCATTCGATCCATCAAACCTAGAGATTCAAGGTGCCAGGGCAGCGCTTATCAAAACGTCCAAGTTGATCCATGATCTAGCTCTCGGTCCAAAAGAAATAATGATGGAGAGATCAACCAATGTACTCCCCTCTCAGTATCCTTAATATCAATTGGCTTCCCCTAATCTCTATGCAAGGCAAAATTCGATCAGATGACGCTGCACGCCGTTGCACACTTTGGAATTGCAGAAGCCGTCCCTCTCGATGAATCCATTACCTTCGAAGCCGTGGCAAAGAAAGTTGGCCTCAGCACCGACAGAGTGGCGCGCCTCCTTCGCCATGCCATGACGAACAACTTATTCGAAGAGCCTCGCGCCGGCTACGTTAGCCACACGGCGTTGTCGTCCATCATCGTCAGGGAGCCACTGAGTAAGTCGTGGATCTTGCACAACTTCGAAGAAGTGGTGACAAGCAAGTTTCTCGAAGCATATGACAAGTATGGTGAGAGCGAGGAGCCAAACGAGACAGCAACCAGCCTTGGGCACGATTACTTTGCCAAGCACCACAACGATAATTTCTGGACATTCCTTGAGGCTGATGGCGAGGGTGAAAATAAGGGATACAGGATGCGCAGGTTCGCAGACGCTATGGTCTGGGCCACCGGCCATAAAAATGACGAGGATATGAACCTAATCAATGGCTTCGACTGGGCCTCCCTCGGCGAAGCAACCGTTGTCGATGTAAGCCCCCATTCCGAGACCCAGTTCCTAAACCGAACTAACAAACGCTCTCCAGGTGGGAGGCTCCGTGGGTCACTGCTCCGTGGGTATCGCCAAGAAGTTTCCGTCGTTAAAATTCATTGTCCAGGACTTTGCTGGACTAGAACCCGCCTTCCAGGCAGCCCTCCCCGCGGAGGTTAAGAACCAAGTCTCCTTCCAGCCGCATAATTTCTTTACGCCGCAGCCCACCAAGGCTGACGTCTACTTCCTGCGCCACATCTTGCACGATTACTCCGACACGTACGCTATCAAGATCCTCAAGAATCTGGTTCCTGCTCTGGTGCCCGGAAACAGACTCGTCCTCTCCGAGATTGTGCTGCCGCCCCCTGGGGCGCCGCTCCCACCCTCGCTGGTGAGGGTGATGCATAGCATCGACTTGCAGATGATGGTTGCTCTGAACGCTAAGGAGCGGTCCGAGGAGCAGTGGGTTGACTTGTTGGCGAGGGCGGACAGCCGGTTCAAGCTTGTGAATATTGCGAAGGTGCCGGCGATGAATTCATTCCTCGAGGTCAAGTTTGATAGTGATTGATGAGACGTGCCTATGGTGCTGTCATCTTAATTCTTGGATAAGGCCGACTGACAAAATTCAAATGAATATTTAAAGCCCATGTCCTACTCCGGATGAAAATGACCTCGTGTATGTATCATGATATAAATGAGACGAGGGGCTTCTCATATGTTGCTCGCATTACAGCGTCTAAATTTGTGAATCAAATGAGTAATTGAGAAAATTTTGATACACTGATATCGTCTAGATAATATTACCAACCGCCATCTTTCCCGTGGTTTGTCAGGGGTACTAGATTGCTATAGTGCAGCAGCCGCTATAGAATAGAGTAAAACCGGGACAGGGACCCTTAACCTACCAAATGGCGCCATCATGAGTCTGATTCCTGATGGTAGTTTCTGATAATATGAGCGGGGTTCGTAGCGGCATGAGCTGATTCATAAATAACAGTTTTGTGTCTGCTCATTGTCTCTCTCTCTCTCTTTGATGCCTCATCCCTCGTCCTGCTGCAGCCATAAATACATAACCCATCCTCGCAACCCTCGCCTCCATGGTTTTCCTCGAACTCAGCATAATCTTTGCCTCCGTATTACGTGCCCTGATTCGTCGCAAGTCACCTCGTCCGCGATCCCTCAACCAGACTCGTTTCACTCTGCTTCCCCCTGAGATAGTTCAGCACATCGCTTCTTATCTCCCCCCGTCTGCTGCTGCCTCTTTCGCCTCTACATGCCTCTTCATCCGCCTTGCGACGGGAACACGATATATAAACGCCCTTCGTGCCTCTCGCACAGAGGCGTTCAAACTCCTTGAGCTACTCTTAGTCGACGCTCCAAATAACCCAGACGCCAATACTCCCTCCCAGCTTCTCTGTGTCCATTGTGCACGTCTCGTCCCGGGTTATTTAAAATGCTACCTTTCCACCATACCAGCCTGCATTGAGTCTCGGAATATATCTAGGCGGTACATTGAGTCGTCCTTTTCAACCTTGCTGTTCTACACGGCCATGGCGCTGTATCGCCATGGGCGCCCATATGGGAACCTGCTCGCCCGCTTCACACTGCCTACATCTACCAACTACTACCCCGTAGATGGGATTACTTCGCAATACATTACGCGCTATCGAATTGCAGCTACGGGGTCCCTGCTCTTACGTAGGCAGATAATTTGTATCGTCCCCTACCGTCGCGACGGTGGTATATATGGATTAAATACTATATTCTGCCGCCACATTGACGGTCGGGACAAATATATGTATGAAGCTATAGCACTAATGCAGACCGAAGCACGCCGCGGGATTCGTAGGCCGCTATCCGATTTCCACTGGTGCGCCTACTGTCATACAGTAGTGCGCCTAGGCGCGTAAGTTTCGCGGCCGCGGCATTGGCCTCTTCGTCACCTGGTGGAAGGATCTGGGTGATGGGCGTGCAGGGGATGAGAAGTGGGCTAGTTTAGCTCGCCCACTCCAGTCTATCCAGCCAGGGGAAGGGGCAACCGCCACATACAGCTGGGAGGCTATTGTCGACGCTTTTGAAGAAGACGATATGGGCTATTTTGACTTTGACGGACTATCATCGCGAGCTGCTAGGAAAGAGTTGTTTAGATTAAGCCCCTATAGAGTAGGAGTTGAGAAATAAGTGACCGACGGCCACCAATCGTCGTGTGGGATGCTTTGCTTGAGACATGTCCGTGCCAGTGACTGTGCTCACCTGCATCTTTCTTCGTCTTTCAGGTGCCAAATCAGATTCCGAGACTCCTTCGTAAGCAGAGCAGGTATACATCTGGTGCACCCTCCACATTTTACAGCAATACTTCAGGCGTGTCCTTGATGCATCCCACGAGTCAGGGCTGGCGTCGTGTTGGCCAAGCAGGCAGCAATCCTAAGTGATTCCATCCTTCGTCGTTATCCATCGCAACTATCAACACATTTATTTTTGAAACTGTTACTGCCTCTACTCAATATGTCTCGCCCTGTATATCTCATCGTCTACCCTTCGCCATTATTTCCAGCACATTGGGCTCTATGGCTGCCTTATTACACCAACGGATCCGAAGAGAGCGTAGGGAAGTATATTAATATATTGGGAGATTCATCCACTGGTTTCTCTCTCGATATTAGGAGAGCCTACGACTTAACTACAACATCGTCCAAGAAGTCTCAGATACTTCTCTGCCAGGTCGATGCTCACCATATTGTTGACGTGGCTGACCCCTGGTCGCCAAAGTCCACCCCTGTCGACGCAGTTGAGCAAGTGGCTTCGAACGTCCACCCACCAGGAACAAGTCTCAGATCAGCAGGATCAGCAGATGGGTCGGTAAGTTTGTCAGAGTCTGTATCAATAAAAGGATACTCTTAAACTGACTCCTTTCTTTCTGTTTTTCAGGGCCTAAGGCCAAGAATTGAAGTAAAGAATTGCCAGACATGGCTCCGCGAGGTGGTGGTGGCTCTAGCTGGGAATGAAACATTTCCAAACGAGGCGATTGGCGTGCTCGATCAAGCCCCAAAGAACTAGCATTTGATCGTTCTTAATATGTGTATTTACGTTAGTTTCGGAGAATATAAACTTGCATTTCCAGGATTTGGTTATATTCCTAAACTGTTGACAAAGTAGCTCCAGTTCACGGTTCCCCTGTGAGACTGCAAGAACTCAAAAATGTACTCATCCTCCCATCTATCCTGTCCCCGACATGTATATCGGGTCTTTAAAAATTCCCACGAAGCAGGGTACCAGCCAGACTGGTGCCAATCCACAATAGCGAGGATCCGAGGGGCATCGCTATCAAGCTTTGACACTATGATATTGGAGCGGTGCAAATCGCCATGAGTAAAAACAATCGAAGAATCATTTGGAAGCCCTGGTCGCATCGGGTGAATTGGTGCCTCGGGGTCATAAGGGCCTGGTCTACCGAGCTGCGAAAACCAGTCATAAAAGCTACTGGGGTCTCGAAACGGTCCTGCGGGTTGGCTAAAATCAAAAAGAACATCATGGAGGGGCTGGCGATTAATGCTGCCTATCGGCACCATGTTAGCTAACAGCACGGATAGGGATATTTGGGATTACATGCCAATAAAAGTGTCAGATGGGTCTTGTTGTAAGCCCCGCAGGCTCTCGAGCATTGACCGCAGCTGCTTGCAGATATCAAGTTTCTCCTCCAGATCCAGGTCCCGCCAGATGCTTTCAAGTGTAACTCCATCGACAAGCTCCATATAGATAAACACCTCGTTATTATCCCGGCACCATCCATAGACTTCAGGTACTGGGATGGAAGGCAGAGTACGTCTAATGGCCCACAGACATTGGCCTTCAGCTGTGGTTATTTCGCTACCATATTTCACGAGAAGGTTGAGAGATGGAAACAGCGCCGGTGGTGGTCTACCACGCCGATATTCTGTTCCGGCGGCGCCTCTAATCTCCGCAGGTGTTGGAAGCTGAGCATTCCCTTTCGTAAAAAATGATGAGTCCTCAAGGAGAACATTGTCGCCCATCGGTAACATGGAGGTTACGAGGTATGGCGGCTCTGTAAAACGTAAACACTGAGCTGGGTCGCCGTCAATATAAGTAGAAGATAGCGCCATATCTGCTTGGAATATCGTTGGGAAACTAAATGTTGCCGATGAAGGAAGAAGTAACAATCGTGCATGTTCTAAGTTTATACTACCTCTTTGATGGGGTACGATATCAATCTAAAACCCAAGCTAATGCCGCATTCTTAATTTACAACATGGAGATTCGAGCCTGAGTCGCCTGCCCTTTGTGTCTTGGCGTGGTTTCGTAAATGGGCGTAAGCATTGTGCAGATTAATTAATGGCTTGCGTAGGATGGTAAAGCGACTTACTGCACCTATGCCCCTAGATTTGAGAATTGGGATCGGTATCAATCCTAGCTGAACAGAGTCCAGAGGAACACAGTCCGGCTAGAGACTCGAGGCATAAAATAAGGGGTTGTTGATTTCAACGGCATCCATAGTAGAATAGGGGCTTCATAGCAACTTACCACGTACCAACTAGTTATGATAACTGATATGTACGTGTGCTCACTCGGTCACTCAATAATGGCAACATGAAAGTGCGAACAAAAGAGTAGAAGAAGTAATAATGACTTTGGGTATCTCATCTCTTCATATTCACTGTAGGCTGCCCCTAACGCAGCCAGGCCATCTCAGCCCCTAAATCGCGTACATACAGTATGCATCTCCATCTCAGCACCACCCTCCCCTTAACCCCCCGTCTTTAGACAAAAACACATTACCCCCCCTCGCAACATATATGCTGCCAATCCATCCCACTCCTCTCCCCTAAAACTCCTAAATATAAAAACAAAAAAAATGCACAAGTTGCGGTCCAGCCTCCCACCCTAGAAGGTGCGGAGGCGGTGGTATATCCTACACGCCCATCCATCCATCATCAGAATCAGTAAACCTCCCTAACCAGCTCCGGTCGCTGGCATTAATAAATCGAATCATCATATCATCAAAACCAGCAATGCAAGAAACGAAGCAAAAAAGAAGGCTCAGCAAGGGAAAAAAACACCACCCAGAATTTCGACCATAAAAATCACGTGGTGAGGCCAGGAGTTGGGGGGATCACATGAATCCCCCCTCCATTCCCCCCAACATCCCACTGCCTCTCCATCCACCACCGCATCTCGTTTCTTCACTCACCCCCCTCTGCAGTCCCCCCGGACGCGTCCCCCTAACTAGCCCACTTAGCCTCGCCTGGCTCAATCCACGGACCAACGGACCTTCAGCCTCGGGAAGTCCAAAGCCTGAGCTGGCATCGCTGTTGCGGCTGTTTCGCGAGCTGGCTGCTGTGCTTGAGACGTTCGTCTGCACAGGCAGGAAGGAGCTCGCACTGCTATGACGCTGGTAGAGCGGGGGTCGTGTGGGTGGAGCAGTGTGGGACCGTGGGAGCGGGCTGCTGGGTGGTTGTGGGAAGGCGGCAGAATCGAGGTCAACTTCCTCATCGTCCTCCTCTTCCGCTTCCTCTTCTTCGTCCTCTTCCTCTTCTTCCTCCTCCTCCTCCTCTTCGTCCTCTTCTTCCTCAGTAGTGCCAGTAGTCCTCATCGCAGTAGGAAGAACCCTCGTTCCCATCCCTGCCAAGCTCAGACTCGCCGGTCTCGCGCGTCCACCTCCAGCCGGACGAGCCCTCATGGTCGGCATAGGCGGGTGGTTCTCGCTCCGCGAGCTCACCGGGCGACCCTTAGCCGGAGTGGTGCGACCCGAGATATAGCCGAGAGCGCGCTGCGTTGGCGCGGAGATCGTATGCATGCTCCACGCCAGAGGGTCGTCTTCATGAGTATCAATGTTGCGCGCACGTTGCGCGCGCGGATTAGGGGCGATGGGGTCAATATCGGATTCTGCTTCGGATTCGGAAGCTTCGTCAATATCCCAGTCTGCAACACTTTCGTTACGGTTATGTGTGGGTGCGGCGGGGCGATTCTTGCGCTCTTCGTGTTCTCGCATCAGGGCCTCAAAGCGAGCGATGCTACTGAGTTTGCCCTCTTCGGAGGGTGGGGGCGCATCGGTGGCGCCTGGGATGTAGCGCATAGAGAAGGCGCGATCGAGAATTGTTTCACGAGGGGCCGTAGGAGGGGTCGAGGCGTGTGTGTACTGTGATAGGGCCGAGGAGCGGCCTTGCGCGGAAGTCCAGCCAGATATTAGGTCGCTGTCGTGATTTAGGGTGGAGGCTGGTGAGGGGAGAGGCGGGTGTTGAATGGGGAGGGGCCCAGATGGTGAGAAAGATGAGGCTGGAGATGAGAGGTCGCTGTGCCGCGAGCGCAAGGAGGGCGAAGGCGAGATTAGGCTAATTGACTTAGGAGGCCGTCGGTGGTCCTTTGTCGAGGTGCGGTGGAGATATGGCTCTGGCTGCGGTATCGGGTTGGAGATTGTGGGGCGTTCGGAGGACTTCTGTGGATTGGAAAAGGGGTTGACGAAGGCGAAGAGGGATGCTGAGTCGTTCGACGACGCATCGCCGTGGTCTGCTGTGCTAGGGCGAATGCGCGGCGCAATTGTTACCTGCCAATCGTAGATATTAAGGCTCTCATCAGGCATTGAGCGGAATAGAAGTGAGTTCGGAAAGGTGCTCGAAGGCGAAGTGAGTTGGCCGGAGCGACTTGAGCGGCGCTTGCGCAGGCGCTCTGACGCCGCATCGACCTCGAAGGTCAGGATGAGTGTCGGAGCGGCCGGACCTGGCTTGCGAAACTGGATGCTCTGGATCTCGCAGCTGCGGATCGAAGAGAGAAGGTTCTGTGATATGATCTCCGAGTCGCCCTGTATATATGGGTTAGCGGAATGTCCAGCGCGGGCGAGCGGGTTCTGGTTGTAGTGCCTGGCGTACCTTCTGCTTGGTTACAGTGAGCCAGAGCTGGTCTTGATCGGAGCGCGCGAGGTCGTCGGAGCTCTGGAAGGTCGATGTGGACGAGGTTTTGAGGCCCTGGCGCGCGGCATGGAGTTTGCTTGCTGACGTCGAGCGTGGGAGTGAGGGTTTCGGGGCCGTGGGATGCCGCGGGCCATTGGTTCCGACGACGACGTAGCGAGGCTGGGCGGCAAAAGATTAGCATTGGTGATAAGGTGATGGGCAGGGTAAGTAGAAGCCTGCAGCTCATATAAACATACCTTCCATACAGCGCGGCCTATTATGGCGGACCGTTCGGGAGGCACAAGAAGGTAGCCTTCCATGATGGCACGGTTTCGCTGAGCCGGGTGTCGAGGCCAAGGGAGGCGGGATACAGCGAAGATAAAGAAGTTTCGCTGCTTGTCTCGAAAGTTTGTCTAGAATGGAAACATGGTCTCGGAGGGAGAACAACCGGGGGGGGATGTCGGAGAATAATGCGAAGAGCAAACAACAGAGTAGGAAGGAAGGAATGTGCAGAAGGGGAATTGGTGGTGGAGAAGAATAAGTAGAGAAGTTGAGGAGTTGAAGGCGAATGTGAGGGTGTGGAAAGGGTGAAGGGGGCAAGAGTGATTGTCGATCGGTGTCTGTTTAGCGGGGCGCGGCGAGCAAACGGAGGGCAGAGTGGGTTGAGAAAGGGATGTGTGGGTGGTGGGATGGTGGATAGGGTGGGTGGTGTAGTAATCAACGGAAGAACACAATTTCAGTACGAGGAGAAGTAGATTTTCATATAAATTTGTATGATAAGATACTTAGAATGCCGAGGGATCCATGGCCGACGATGATAGAGTACTACTGGACTAGAGCACCATAGAATACCACTAGCTACTTTATAGAGTAGTATTTATAGTGAAAATAGTGCCAGAGTAGTGAAAATGTAACTACCGTCGTGTGCGGGACAAGGTAGAGAGAAGTAAGGGGGTCTATAGTATGTAGAGTAGTCTATAATTGAATAAAATGAAGAGTATATTGTATGTAACGGTACAAACAATCACCGCCAGCAAGCAGCATTATATTCATAGAAACAGACAGACAGACAAACACTTGTCTTCCTCCTCTCCTCCTTCTCCTTCCCCTCCAACTCCATCCTCGAACATCCACCCACACTAGCAGACTAATGTAGGGAATGTCCCAACTGCTCCAACCCTCGAAGTCCGAGCACCAGGTCGACGTAAAATGGATAAAATATCACCGGATTAGGAACAATCCCTCCCAATGATCTCGTCCTCTGCTGCACAGAATGCACCATATGCAGCACAATATGCACAGTGCGGAGTTACATGTCATACTCTAAGACATGCAGTGCAGCCACCAACACGCCTCCGGATGTGCTGTCGAGTGCAGCCAAACGTTGTCGATGACTGTAGTCACGTAGCACTGTACCTGTCGTGCCTGGCGAACGCATGCAGAGTCGATCTGGATCTTGACAGGAGAGGCAGGATCGTACTCGGCTTGTCCCTCTTCTCTCCCTCCTACAGGCCATGACCATGACCATGAATGTGGGCGCACAGAGGGCTTGAAGATGATTCCTCACCCCTCATTCCACAAAATCATCTTCACTCCTCATTCCACACTCCCCAATTCTCATTCCAAGTCATTCCCCTACCCGTCGCCCTCCTCTCGTCGTCATCACCTCTTATCTTTGCGTCTGCTTCTCACTCATAGAGTTTCACAGTCCAAGGGAGCTCTCCCAAGCAAGTACTCTCCAGTACCCAAAGTACTCTACCTTCGACATTGAAGAGTACTTTCCCCCTACCTCTTCGTCAATTACCCCTCCATCACTCCTCTCCTCCCCTATCCAGCATCCCACCGAAAGGGGGGCCACCTGATACCCGTACCGCAGAGTACCACTCTATACATGCCTTCTAGCCCAGCAATCTCCGTCCCCCGCGTGCGCCCAAGCTCCTGCATCTGACCCATCTCCCCACAGGGGTCTCACACCCAAAATGCCATCAAGAGCTCAGCTTCACCCTGTCCGGCGCCCACTAGTCCTGACACTATCCAATATATCCGGCGGCACCATCACCACACTATCGTAACTATCGTGGACCGCGCCACGCCCCTCACGAAACCAACACTTTCAGACGACGTACTGCACATTTTAGCAGCCCACCACAGTGCAACGACCACTGTGCCACATACATTGATGGGGTACTGTTGCAGCCACCGGTCGAGCGAGATCTGCGAACGTGGCCGCGGGCGGGTCGCGGTCCCGCACCACAGCGCTGCAAGGTACGGCGCGGTGCGGACTATTGATCACAAATCCGACTCTAACTCGCTACCACCCCACTTCAAGCACACCCACCCGACATGTCGCGATCGATAATAATAAATAAAATCAATCGCTCATGCTCTAGTTGTCTCTGTGTGTGTCCAGGGACAGCTCTAATCTGCCTAGGTATAGCTTCCTCCCGCCAGTGCCCAGCTGTCTGTCGTCCGGGTTCAGTAAATCTACCCGAATGGACAAGGGGTAGGAATCGGGCAATGACGAGGATTCCCAGTTTGTGTGCTGCGTGACCCCCCAAACCAGCCGCCGGGTGTGTTTATCCGTGGCTATGTTTAAACTGGGCCAGGGCATGTTTGCAATAATCGGTTTAGCTCACATGCTCCGTGGTGACGATATAGTGGACGCAGGGTTGTATGCAGGCACTGTGCAGCATAACCCCAACACAAAGTAACTGCATCTATCAAAAATACACAAGCCGAAACCAGTCTCAGCTCGTCCCTCCTCGCGTACCTGATCTCCCCTGTCTGCCCTGGTTGCATCCCTGGCTCCACCGCACAGTTAGCGCCACCTAGCTCAGGAACAGAAGCCGAAGTTGCTCAACCACCTGCACAACCCACTGCACAGTTAGGTTAGTGAATGCTAGTGAGTTCACCAAGGGGCCAGCCATGCCAACTTAGACGGCTTGGCAGGCTCACACAGTCCGTTCTCAGCTTCCTATCCCCATCTTATCGATGATCAATGTCTCACTTCGTCCTGTTGCCCTTCACATTAGCCCCGCCGCACGGCGCTCATTCCGTCACTCTGTCTGACCTGTCTGTCCGTCCTTGCAGCCAGAGACAGCAATATAATAAGAAAAGATGCATACTCGATAGTGCTGCTATATCAGAGCAGTCCTGGTAATATGATCATCCGGCGCCACGGCCGACAGAGGCCGGCAAACCGACCGACTGAACCGACTGACTGACTAAACCCCGAAGCAAAACATCCAGAGTCTCCACGGAGAACAGAATACAGATCGGCGCACCCCGCTCGACGCCTCCCCCGCCCCATCAGTCTCGCCTACTACCTGCCCCAGCCGTCCCGCACGCGTTGGACCGTTCGCACTGTTGCCAAGCTGCTGCCGAGCAATCATCGTGAGCGCGTCACAGAGTGCTCGCATGTAAAACCACACCGCACAGCACAGTACATCTAGTACATGCAGGTGGCCGTTGGGCATCACAGCGTTACCAACGGGCGAAAATCCCCAGGTGAGATGAGACAGCGGGCTGGTAACTTTGGGTAACTCTAGACACTCCAGACCATAACTGAACGCAGCAGCTATAAGATCAGCAAAATATCCCAGATGCCCATCTTTTTCGGCGATCTCTAGCGACGGCGCCGCCGGGTTTGGGGAGGGATGATGTAAGCGGGATTACCGCGATGAGGGGATGAAAGTGTCGATCTACTTCCCCAACGAGAAAGCCACGAAATATCATAGACTTCCTGTTTCGAATGTACGTACACTGTACACAAATCGTGGCGTGTTGCACAGACGTTTTTCATTCCTGTCCAGACCATGATACGAGAAACAGTGACATCGTGATCCTGAAGGAATAGGGCAGACCAACACTAGACATCCTCCCGCTGCACCGCCCGAGTGTCATCCAGTAAGCAACTCCAGTGTCGTCGGTATAGTATCACCCGCGTCTAGCCTGCGGTGACATTCGTGGCCCCAAAGTGATATCTATGTTCCCAACGAACCCACTGATAATGCGCCTCCCAAACCAACCGGAAAAATTATGCGGATTGCCTCACCGAGCATCCCATCAATGGGTAGGTACAGAATCTGCCCCTACCCGCTCTGTGTCACCGTCACCGACACCGTCGCGTCATGGCGGCAGCATGTCGCCCACCCCATCGGCGCTCCCACCGCAGAACCCCTTACAGCACTCCTGTGGCCACCCACTGTACACCGTACGGCAGGAATTCCGCTAGAGGCAGGCCGAGTAAGCACCATAATTCAACACAGCAGTAGCACCGACACAGCATCACAGAGCAAACAAACACCCGGCTCACCACCTACCCGAGACAGCCCATTACTCGTACACCACATAACCCCCTCCCCCTTACATAGAAACCTCCTCTCCCTTCCAGAAGCCTTCCCCCTTCGCCCCCTCCTGCATCATCACCACACCACCCCTCTCTCATAACCCATATTTCCCCCTCTCACCTCCCCTCACCGACTTTTGCCCCTCGCCCATCAAAACCCCGTAGCGGCAACCTACCTACCTCCAACCTCCCCCGCCGGGCGCCCCGAATCGATCATCTCGCGTGGCATCCCTCGCCGGCGCCGCGCTGCACCGCACGGCCTGCACATCCATCCATCGCGGCCTCCCAGCGGCCGTGCGCGCGCCGGACAGTCGAGACGCTGCTTCCGAAGGCATGCGTTCCATGGCGTTGGGAACTCGTGTATGTAGGTACGGACAGTCAGTGCTGCACCCTCCCTCCCTCCCGTCGCACAGACGCTTCCTGCGGCCAAACTCCGGGAGAGAGTTATTCGCCGGATGGGGCATGGTTTGCGAAACCTGGTGTATGTAGTGTGCCTCCTGACAGGAGGGTGGTACGTGGTTTACTGAATTTGTGAGTTTTTTGGGGAGGTTACCCAGGTAGGTTGAGGCGAGTCGTGGGCCGCTTGGGGGTGCGATCGGCGATAGGTATTTGTGTTTCCTGTGGTGGGGAGAGAGACCGGCAGATGGCTTGCAGGATTGGTGATAGTGGGGGAGTTGTAGGTGGGTTTAATGGCTGTTTGGTGGATAGATGGAGTGGGAGTGGGCGGTGGCTAGAGCGCGCGATAGGCGACCAACCTCTGGTGGTGTGGTGGTAGGTGGGACGGGCGGGCTGGGACAGGCTAGGATGGACGGGATGGACCTGATTGTTGGGATTAGAATGTAGATCTTAAGTTTACTTTCTTATTCCTGTCCACGTTGGGCTTCATACAGGTCAATGAAGTTTGGTAACGCGTCTGGGTTTGGGGAAGTGGTCGTGCCATGTGTTAGTGTGGCTATAGATTCATTTCCCCGCAATGAGAGAGATATGTTGTTACCCCTCGATTTGACCCTGATTGCCATGTTTGATGGATATCTCTTTGCCCATGTATCCCTCATTGCACCTGTGCTTTCTGGGCCGTCCCAGTGGTGGGGCTTGAGACGCGGCAGGTTAGTAGGTCATTGCCAATTTCTTAGATGACGGGTAGTGAGGGGATATGGGGTGGGATTGAGGTTTTACTACGAGGAAGTTTGACTTATGGCATCTCCAGGTCCATGAAGGCCTTACGTCGGCAGAAATATTCGGAGGGATGCACGTGAACCCCGATTTGGGGCTAGAAGACTTTCAATCAGAACGTCACTTGGGATTGAAAATGTCATCGAAACATAGGTTTGCCATTGCTCTTCTGTCATAATGTCTGGATTTGTGGCTGGGAATCTCTCTTTTCTCCTCACCTTTCTTTGATCTCTTGCATTTCACGTCCGTCAAAACCAAATTCACCAAATAAAGCTCATATTATGACCATCAGATGAAAACTTTCGATTTCTTTAGGAGATTCGCTCTCATCGTTGCTGCCCACAGTTTCATAAGACTTTCATACTTCACGATGGCAAACTCCCGGACGTCAATGCCCCTAAAGAAACATACTTCGCGCGGAACTGCCTCTTCTTTCTCCCTCCAATAAAACACCCAAGGCATGGCCACCTCCGATGAGGCATTATTCGCAGAATTGTCGGGTTCCCACGCTCTAAGCTTCCACGGGAACGGGAACGTGGTACTTTTTGACAACAAAGGAAGGGCCACTGATACGGCCTTCAGCTCGCAAGGCGAGGTTCACCATGATATCTCCAGCCATATCGCGCGGCATAAAGGCAACATCTGCCTGGTATGATAAGGCTTTTTCATGGTACCTCCAGATACACATGTCGACCAAGAACTTTCGCATTGGCGAGCCGCTTTGGGTATGTTCGTAGAAGTAAGTGAAGTCCTTGACAGGTGGTATACCTCTTTTCATGTGCTTCGCCTCCATCATGTCGACAATGAAATTCTGTAGCTTGGGCGCCATCAAATAGTCCCCAAGGACCCAGACATCAAGCAACTGACGAAACGTGGGCTTGTCTTTATAGAGCTTGTCGGCATTCGAGAAGCCTGTAGCCGAGCATAGCTTCTCTGTAATTTTTCCGGTATACAGCCATTCGAGCATCATCCCAAAGGCTAGAGCATTTGTTTCATCCAGAATCACCTCGCGTCGAACGGCTTCCTGAAAGCCACCTTCGAGGGCCGCCTTGAAATATGCTGAGTTGGTGCACAGCTGGTCCTTGTGTATCGCAAACTTTTGTGCCTCAGGACCGACAATCACATACACTATTTCTTGTGGGCGCCTATAATTTCTCAGTCAAATGCAAGGATATAGATTTATAACATAACCTACCAGAACAGGGAAAGTTCATCTGACTTCTTGGCGGTTGCTTTAGTGACTGATTTGTTGACTTCGGCTGCACCAGTGACTGCTTTGCTGACTTCGACTGGGCTAGTGGCTGCTTTTCTGGCTTCGACGGGGCCAGTGACTGCTTTGCTGGCTTCGGCTTCAGTCACTGCTTGGCTGGCTTCGGCGACAGCAGGCTCCGTTAAACCAGTCATGTTTTCTTACTTGAAATAGTCATGATTTATGTCATAGTAGATGATTGATTTGTCTTACCAGGTTTGAAAGTACCAAATGACCATCTGCAGATATTTTGTGGGGGGGTGAGGGTGAACAGGAGTGTTGTTGAGGTTCAGAAGTGAGATTATCGAGAATGTGCCTCAAACTAACAGGCGGTACTGAAACGCGTCTCTTTGTTCTCGAGCACTTATACGGCCAAGAGTAGCGAGAGAAAGTATAGTGAAATCCCCATATGATAATCTTTAAGATAAGGATTCCCAGTTGTAGTGATTGAGATCCAGACCCAGCCAACTTGGAGCCCACGACCGCAGAAACTTCATATAGCAACACCTGGAAGTAAGGATCTATTTAGAGGTAAGAAAAATGCCCCTGATGTTTTGATGTCTATCCAAGACATAGCGATTTTGAGTTAATGTTGTACCTATTATCATCCCGACGGCTTCAGATAGGATAGAACCTGTTCGGTGAGGTTGCAGCTCAGGATATGACATCTGAGAATCAAAGATTTCAAAACTTACTGCTTAGTGCTTCAGAAGAAATCTTGGTCAAGTATAGATAGGCCCATCGCTTCAGTGGAGAATCTAGAATTACTGTCAAAAATTTCACCAAAGCTTGAAGCAACACGGCGCAGCGCAGGAATCATGTGATGAACAAAGATGGGATGAGCTTGTTGTGCTATGGCACTAAGCTAGAGGTCCAAGAAGCAAACTCGTCCTCTTCCAATATTCCTGGGCCAACTTGGTGAGCCTCTCGTTCGATGAAGGGGTGAGATCCGCTTGCTTTGTGAAAGACTTCTCAAGCTCGACCAGCTTGTCCTTAGACTCCGGCGTGCCGGATACAGACAGACAGAGCCGCAGAACAATACTGTCGAACAGAGTCTGCACCAGAATATCCTTAGCAACGGCTGCAGGATCAATGCCATCTCCGGCACGGCCATCCACAGCTTTATCCTCAGACTCTTCCCTTTCCGCCGTAGTCTCCTCACCAGCATTCTCTCCATTGCCATTGGCCTTCAATATCTCCTCCTCTGCAGACTTTACATCCTCGGCTATATTCTTTCCCAATTCCTCACCCATACGCCCCTTCAACACATCCACAGCCGCCCCACTCCACAAGTCCCGTCCAACTGCCCCCATAGCCACCGTCGCCGCATGTAAAAACTTGAAAGTCAGCGGCGAGGGATAAATGGGCAATTCTGGCTCCCCCTCCCACAGCGCACGCCCTGCAACGCGCTTCCTCGCCCGCAGAGAAGCCCGGTACGCCGGTACCGTCTCAGATGAGATCTTGGTGGCGAGAGCCTGGTGCAGCTTCGGCACGAGCGAGACCCCAAAGGAAGAGAGATCCGTTTGCCCAGGAAGCTCAGTGCGTAAGTCTCGAAGGACGCGGAGGATGAAAATAGTAGTATCGCCAACGTGTTCGCTCTTTTCATAGGTGCCGAATGAAGATTCTAGTTTAGTGTGGAAGATACTGAAAGCTTGCTCCAGGTTCTCTTTCAGGCGTGATTGTAGTTGTTCTGGGTCTTCTTGGCTCAGTGACCTTTGTCTCTCTTCCAGCACATCTTCATCCTCTAGACTGTCTAGGTCGTCGTTCCATTTCTGCTTCTTGAGTTGGTCGATTGCTGTCGCTACCTCGTCTACCAGGCGCTTCCATTCCTGATACGACTTAACGACTCGTGAGACCGCATTGTCCCTTCCATGGACACTATTTACAATCGCTTGCTTGAACGCCACAGCGCCGTTACCAAGCCCCATCTCAAGTAGTTTGTTATCCCACAAGCCTCCTTGCTTTTCTACACCTCCAGACGCAATGACTCCCAAAGCTGCTTCGACTTCGGTATTAACGAGATGCAACTTGTCAACTCTAGCTTCGAGTATCCCAACCATTCGCTCATTAACAACCTTTCGTAATCCATCAAGCATCACCGATGAATCAAATCCCTTAGCCTTTCCTCCTTCGGCGACCCATTCTTCGAAAGCCTTGGTTCTTAATTCGGCCACAGCGCTGAAGTTCTGCACTGTCTCTAATATCTTCTCGAAGCCCTCCAAGAATACCTCGGAAGCTTTCTTTGCCCATCCCTTGAGCGTCGCAACTGCCTGCGGGCCATCTAAATCGTCGTGGCGGATATAAGGTGTGAAGTATGTGATTTCGTCTCCAAACCACCTCTCGCATACATCCAGTCTCAAGCCCTCCAGTTCTCTGACACCCTCATCTTTCAGTAAATGATCTCCTTTCAAGTTCAAAAGTGCATCAGCCAACCGCCTCGGCACTATTGCCTGCACGTCAACCAAAGTTTTAGCCAGTAATCCAAGCGCATGTAAAATATGCTTCTGCACTCCTCCCTCGCCCATGTCACCCTCTTCTTGGATGTCAAGGGCGGTCGACATGGCGCCACCTCTCACATGTAAGAATTGCCTCAGCACATCTCTTGCGCCGGAACTTGTAGCCAGACTATACGCGCACAGCGCATTCACCAGCTCCTCTCGATCTCCATCCAGGGTCTCCATAGCCCTTTCCACAGTTCTCAAGAGACGTCGCCGCAAAGATCCAAGTTTCCTCTTTAGCTCCGCAATCACCGCTTCCTCCTCCTCGTCATCATCCTCCCCGTCATCACTTAAGCTTTTAACCAGTAGCCTCGAAAGCACCAACGTCTTCGCCGTTGTTACCAATCGTCTCCCCTTCCTCACGTCCCCCTCCCTGCCTCTCAGCAACCGCCCGATAGCAATCACACAGCCCCCAAGCACCTTAACTCTCGCCGCCCTTCCGAGCCTCCTCTCTGCATCGCTGTGCCCCGCCCTCGCCCCCAGCTTCCCCAGCGCAGAGACCCTGCGTCCAACAACAGCCATGCCACATCCGTCCGCCACACCCCCAAGTTTAGTCTCCACAACTTCAATATCGCGGCGCATATCCACAATCATCTCCGCCGTGCCCAGCAACTGTCGGTACGAGCCGCCCACGAGCGAGCGCAGGCGCGCATTCTTCTCGTCGAGTGAGGTGTGGAGTTGGCGGTGCAGCAGACGGACTGTGGGGAGGGGCTGCTTGAATACTTCGGCGGCCGTGGCCGTGCTTAGGTCGAGGTTGGAAGAGGACATGGCTTGGATGTCGGGGGGGTAGTGAGTGGTTGGTAGGCCGTGGTGGGGGTTTCACAAGTTGCCGATCTAGGTTATGAGGAAATTTTAGTGTGACATCGATCGCGCATTTCGAATTCTTTCACTCATAAACCATGTGGGCGACATCCAAGGTAGCTTGGGAATAAGTAAGGTTGATAGATTCTACTAAACATAATCAACGGAGGTGCTATGTTGTCGTTATCCCAGTGGCCCCTTGGTCCGTGCGTACTCGTAGTAGCCTCGCCTCCCACCACCAACTCCAGCCTCGCCTGCCAATATCCACCCAGGCATCATCAGAGCAAAATCATACTCGAATATGCCAAGATTCCGACTCTTTTGCCTCAAACAATGCCGCGATCTAAGGCTGCTACAGTTGGGCAGACGTGTGAAAGAAAGTAAGATTTAAAGCGGCGACAACGTGGCAACTGGTGGCTTGATCACTTACCTTGCTGCGCCATGGGATCATCCTCGCAACTTCGCAAAATCGTCCCTGAAATGGAAAGTGGCTTTGATTCATCCTGTGCCTATCGGCAAGGCTGAGAGCAAAGTGTAAGTGAGTAGAAAAGTTATATATCGTAGCAAGAGCGCAGATAAATCATTAATTAGTCTTTTCATTTCCATAGCTACGTAAAATCAGAGTCACCGCCAGCGAACCTTCAATATGGCAACAGAGGCCTCCCAAACACTGATATCAGATGGCTCATCAGGAGCTCCTGGAGCGACTCCAAGCACATCTCCGACGTCCATAGAATCTACTGCTGTGCCAAACCATGGCGAGCCGCCTCTAGAATACGGGATCACGCACGCCTCGAGGCACCGTGATTATCTCCTCCATATGTCAACACCCACATCTAAGCCCGTAATCACGCACTATGTTGGAAACTCCAACGCCATCGGGAAACCTGCTGTGAAGCTTCGTGAAGGCGACACCAAGGAAGGGCGTCTTCTTGGAGTAGCGATATTTGTGCCTTTGTCAAACAACATTGATATTGGCTTTGGGGACCACCCTGATGATTTGAGCGGTACCACTTGGGAAAGACTTGAGAATCTTTCTACCTCTGCAAACACATATCGTCTGAAGATTGGGCTTGGGGAGAGTTCCAGAACCGTTCTCTGGAAACGTACTCACAGCCCCTATAGGTCATCAGAGGCGTCGATATTCTCCAAGATGTCGATGCAACATCTGAAGCTTGTTGATGAGGCTACAGGCAAGTTGTTAGCAACATATACAAACCATATTGGCCTGAGCCGGAAGAACAAAGGGACAATCAGGATCTGGGATGGCACAGATGATGAGGCGTGGGTACAAACAGTGCTTTTGACGGCGCTAGCAATTATTGAGAGGAATGGGAGAATGTAATCATGGTTTTTTAATGATGCGGGACTGGAGCGAGCGGTGTGTTGTCACGATGGAATTAGGGGTTTCACAAAGTAAATTGATAATTTAAGAACTGATCTTTGTTTCATGAATGTATGACTGTACTGAATGACTGTATGCTGTACTACCTGACTGCATGTCGTATTGAATGACCGGGCGACTGTGTGTGTAATTTTCGATGAATACCACAACGTAGTAATATCGAGAGGTGACGATCCTGTGCGTCGCAATGGGTATATAGGGCGTTGTTAGCAAATCAAATAAAACAAGCCGGTGCAAATATGAACAAGTCCGTCCTCACTCCCAACCCGGACGCACTGGTGGCACAACCATCTGCATGTAGGTTATCCCCGAGCCAATCCACCAAGACCTTGCACGGCTAGGCTGATCATCGAATTCCTTCAACATTTCCCAGACATCACAGTGGACGGAATCGTCGTCAAGCCCTATATCCGCAGCGTAACACCCCCGGGGCACCAGAAACTCACAAACAAGCGCCTCGACGGCCACCCGACCTCTATTCACGCGCCAAAGCCCGTGATTGCAGTTTTCGATGATGCGCAGGCTCGTCAACCCAGTGAGCATGGGGAGGATGTACTTGTCATGCCCACGGATCTTGTGGCGGCGTCTCCTCAAAGAGGCCAGGTCGTGAGCAATCTTTCTCCAGATGCTCCAGTCGAGAGCGAGGTGGCGGATCTTTGGGAGTTGAGCTGGTGGAAGCGACGAGAGAAATTTCACCGCAGTCCTCATCTGGTTCGACTCGCGGAACGGGATGTGTCCGGTCCCGTTCCCATAAAGGTGCTCCCTTTTCTCAAATGTGAGGAAGACAACATCGATGTCGAAGTTGATCAAAAGGCCCCTCCTGGCCGTCGCGTCGCCAAACGGTGATCGCTCATACACCCGTCTCATGATGAAATTACTCTCCTTGCACGCGAGACTCTGCGGTGGCCATTTTGTGGGGGACCAAATGCGGGTGAATTTGGGGTTGTAGAAGATCTGGACGACCCGCTGTTCGAAGGAGAATTCCCAGATCTTGTCTTGGACATGTAGCGGGAGCTCGGGGAAGCGCAGAAATTGGTGCGGGGCGACAGAGTGGAACTTGTGGTTATAATAGTCACCAAGTCGGATCTCCTCGGGCGACAGCGTGTCCAATCTAATAGACTTGACATGTTTGTCAGGGTGGTGGTGGAGGCCGGATTTTCCTGACCAAAGAGGCACGGCACTGACATTCGCCAGACAAAGTTTGATGGCTCCGTCCTCGGTTGGCGATTTCAACTTTAATATTTTCCCCCCGAAAACCTTGTTGAATGTTGTGGCCGGGAAAGCTTCAGTGAGCTTAAGAGGGGTTTGGCCGAATCTGTCGAGTGTCTCGGAGTCCGCTGTTGGGAAGTTCAATGGGTTGGATTTCTCAAAGGTCATGAAATTCACCCTGCCCCAGCGCCGATTGGCCTCTTCTGGGTGCTTCTTGAAGGCTGCCGCGATGATGGCATGGGCCTTGAATTTCGCTGCTCTTTTGTCTTCAGCTGAGACCTTTTGGAAGGCAGGGAATTCCGGGATGACTCGTCCAAATGCGTCTCGTGAAACGTTTGAGTATGGAGTGAAGTATTTTGCAACACTGTTTGATTGTTCAGGCGCTGGTGTCATTGTCATTTCCCCCTTTTCTTTGTACGCCCTTCTCGCTGCGATTAATTCCTCGACGTCGAATTCGAATTTATCCTCTTCCACCTCGTCCAAGCCCAAGTCCATATCATCAGCAAAGTTCCAAGCCGGTTTCGCCGGTTCATCATTCGGGCTAGGCTCTGGTAATCCCGCAGCTTCATAAAGGGTCTTTGCTGCGGCTGCCTCAATGCGCTCTCTAAACTTGGCTGCATCTTTAACCTCCTGCTGACGAATGATAAATTCAACTGCCGGATCAACGTCGCGAAACTTGTGATAAGCCTCTACACAATCATCCAGTGTAGCTCCAGAGTAGAATGTTTTGTAACGGATACGCTTTACGGCGTCTTGGTCTTCGAAGTCCACTTCGTCTATACTCCTTTTTGGCGTCACTGTGGCCGAGGCATTAGCCACAGTTCACGGTGGTGATACTAATCCAAACAAAAGACTTACTCATGACATGGATCTTCCAGTGGATAGGAGAGCAGAAAATGAAAACGAGTTAAAAGGGTTGAAGTAACTTCAGACGTAAATATGAAGTTAAGATTTCGCAAAACAAATGAAATAAGATCGTGGGCATAGCTAGATGTCGGGTTAATTAACCGATCTCGACAGCCATGCACTCATGTCAGAATTTTGAGGGAGAGAGACTGAGATTGTTTTCGCCTGTGTGAGTGCCTGTTGGCTGTGGAGGTCGGGGTGAATTTCCATCCTGCTAAGAAGAACAGGCGCTGTCACTTTGACGCTCAGCTCACAGAATCTGATAGAGACACCAGCCAGAAGAGTGACTATGAGATCCGCTTTTTTCTGGGGAATGTGTGAATTCGAGTAGAAAAAATAGTGTTTCGCTGATAACTCCTAAATTCAACTCAAAACCAGACAGACGTATATGGCAAGTCAAAGACTATCCCCAACTCCTCTATTTTCCCAGATACCCTCCCAACATTAGCGAGCATATGAGCTAATATAATACTGTGTGATATTAGCAACAGAAGCTTCATTCATACCGGGTTGGACTCACCGTGAGGACAGATTCTTTTGCCCCTGGATCCTCATAGTTCGCCAGATACACGTAAAGAATCAACGCATGGTTGTCCACAAAACCTATCGCACATAAAAGTCAGTACACACTCCAATCCATCATCAGAAAATAACATACAAGCAATAACCTTCCCTCCCAGCCTCCCCACACTAAGAACCCTACTCCAATCCTTCCCATCAATCCTCACCGTCGCCCACGCCTCCGGCCCCGCAGCCCTCATCTTCTCCGTCGGCAAATCATCCAAATCCCCCTCAATCTGATTCGGCTCCAAATCTGGATTCGTCAACCCATCCCACACACTCTCAATATTCAACGCATCCGTCGTAATACTCAGCCTCAAACTCCCATGCATATTCGCGCTCAACTCCAACTTCGGCGTGTTAGCAGTACTATTCACAGCAGCTGCTGTATTCGTCGTCGTCGCAAACGCGAGCTTCGTAAACCGGTCCGAAATAGCCTTCAGTTGCAGCAGCGGCGGGAGCAGGATATGCACATCCGAGTCCCGGACTTTGGGCTCGTGGATCCCCTCGACGCCTTCGGGGGAGAGGACACGGATGGGGATTTCTTGGGTGACGATTGTTTCGCGCTCAGCTGCGCTGCGTGCGTCGAGCGACTCTTCGTGGAAGTCGTCGTCGGCAAAGGGGTCGTCGGGGTTGCGGTTGCGGAGGAAGCCGTTGGTGGTGCCGGCGCTGACGGTGTTGGTGATGATTGTCAGGGAGAGGATCGCGTCGCCATCTCTCTTGGTGAGGCGGAGTGAGGCGGATGTGGCGTTTTCGGCGGATCTGAGAGCTGTTTGGAGGGGTGCTAGGGGGAGCTCTATGTTGATGGTGTTGTTCTCGATGCGAGATTGGACTGAGTAGTCGTAGAAGAGAGAGTCAATTGAGATACAACTGTATGCATATTAGTTATATCTCTCTGTTATATGGGTTTGAGGAATCATACGCCCAGACTTGTGATCCCTGTTCGGGGATTATAGTGAACCGCACATTGTCATCATCTAGCCTGACCCAGGCAATCTTTCCCAGGGTCGCCAGAGACGCTGTTAACTCTATAAATTACGTCAGAAGGGGTTCATAGTTAAATTCAGAGCAGCATAATTACTAGAGAAGGTCTTTATATTCCTCAGCGAGGTTTTAAACCTCATTGTTACAGATGCATGGGTGATGAGTCTAGAGGTGACGTTGGCCACAGCCGCGATAGGCGCGACATAGTTTAAAGCGCCGAGTCAGGCAACGACATCCACCATCACAATGACTTCCAAGGCAGACCACATTTGTGAAATCAATTAAACTACAATAATCATCACGGCTGCATAAATTATCAGGGTCGGGATTATTAAACACCCCTAGACATTATAGTGCCGCACATGACTTTCGCTGTGCATAACTTTTCGACCACATGACCTTTGAGGGACAGGATGATCGCGGCAAGTGTATCACTTCCCTGCCGAAAACATTTCACTATGTCCAAGAATTTTCACAAATAAAAAACAAATCAACAAAAATGTCGCTAATGCAAAATCGATTAACTAATTTCAAAGCCGTCTAGTCTAACTATCCTGGAAACACCTCAAAGCATAACCAAGAAATCAATCCCCAATGCCTATCCCCGCAAAATGCAAAGCAGTAAAATCAGATAATTAAAACTCTTCCATTCGCTCATGCCTCATAATTCTCCCTCTCTCATCCCCCATTTCAAAGTCGTCTATTCAAGACCGGTAAGGCTGTTTGCCATGTTTCCTAGTACAGGGAGTAAACAGGGTTGGGGCCGATGTTGGGGAAGTCGGTGTTGAGGTTAACATCGTTGAAGCCGAAGAAGGCATCGGACTGGCTGGGCACATTGACAACAGTCATAACAGCGTATCCGTACTGGTCGTTGTATCCCCAGGAGATGACCCAGTTGCTGGTCTCCTTGCAGGGAACGGTGTAGAAGCTCTGGGTTGGGGCGCCCTCCTGGCTAATGGAGCAGGTAGTCAGCGCGGAGCCGTCGTTCTGGTTGATCCGGAAGGTGTAATCGCAAGATGCGACGTCGGTGGTTTGGCAGGCTGGGGATTGTTAGCATACTGGTAAAACTCGGTAGTGGAATTGGAATGACTTACTCCTGTGAAGACCCTCGACAGTCCACTCTACGAGGTCAACAATTGCACGGCGGTCAATAACAGCCGCGCCTGCCGCCTTCGCCTTCTCCCATGTCCCGACAACCAGGGATGGCGAAGTGTGATCCGGGGTCACCACATTGCCATCCGCGAGCTCAGCAGCAGTGTAGCCAAAGAAGGCGTTCAGCGAAGTCTCACGGTTAACCGGGACGACAACGAAGAAGTTGCCGGGCTGGTCGTAGCCGACATTGGTGTAGATGGGCGAGTTGGCGGCGCACTGGAGGTTGGATGGGGAGCTGTAGCGGGCCTGGCGAGTGCTGTCGGCGACGTCGGTGAAGTCACAGGCGTCGACGCGGCCGGAGTTGTTGTCGACGACGGAGAACTTGTAGTTGCAGCTGTTGGCGGCGTCGTCGCAGGTGCGGACGAAGCCTTGGAGAGTCCAGGTGCCCTCGGCGCGGGCGTTGGTGACTGCTGGGGCGGCAGCGGCGAAGGTGGCACCGGCCACAGCGAGGATGGAAGAGTAATGCATTTTGAAGGTGGTAGTTTTTTGATTGGTGTTTTGAGTGTGTTTAGTGGTGTGAGTGTGAGTGGGTGTGTGTTGTGAGAGTTGTATGCTTGAGATGAGACTGTGAATGTTTGATGCAGAAAAAAAAGAGCATCTCATCCGGACGAGCAGCCCATCTTTATAGAAATCTCATCACCAACCCCTCGACCGAAAACATTCCCATTCAAGCCAAACCCTCAATCCCTTCATCCCCAAACGAGCTTTCTCCCCCCGCCAAGCCTCGTAACCGGACAACAGCAGCTCTCCCCTCGCACACTCCACCCGGCAATGATCATCCCTATACGAACCCCCCTCCCCCTCCCATTCGCTGGCCCTACGCCCCAAGCCACGCCGTCCCCTCGCTCCCGAGCCACAACAACAGGTAGGCGCAGCAGATCAGCGCTGCCATGGCCGCTGGCGCCTTACACCGACGCTCCCAGTCACTGTGCCAATGCCCACGGCGAGGAAATGCACACCATGACGTTGGGAGAGAACGTTGCATCCATCTGCTCCGCTCCAAAGAGCCGTCGGCACTCGTATATGCCGATCAGCTGCCTAGCTGCCTTCGCTGCCCAGCTCGCGTAGCTGTAGCCCTGTCTTACGTACGCCTAGTACCCAAGTTCTTTTCCCCGCATATTCCCAATCCCTTCCTTACTTCTCTCGTCGGCTTCTTTGTACCCCCAGCCCTCCATATCTGTCGTACCTCATCCCATAGTATGATTCCCCCAGCACCCAATCCTTCATCCGCGCGGCACGGGAACGGCAATCAGGCGCCCCCTCCGTCCTACCCCAACGCAGCAGCCCAAAACCAGCGCAACCAGCGAACAGAAAAAAAATAAGCTTCCGCCCTCCGTGACGTAGCGCGATCGTCGCGATCGGCGCTGAGTACGAGGTGCTCGCTGTCAGCGAGGTTAGCGTCGGAGGCGTCTGGGGAAGATCTTAGCTGTTTGGGGGCGGGAGTGAGATGGATTTAGAAAAGGCTGGCTGCGAATGAGCAGGGCAGGTTGGGTGTTTGGTGGGGAAGTGTGGGGAAATGGTGTGGCTATTTTGAGCGTGTCACGGGAATACGGAGGGTGTGTTGGCTGGGGAAAGGTGAGTAGTGCCGATGTAAACCCTGGTTGTGTGTGTGGATTTTTGGTTACTCTACCCTATGGACGGATCGGAGTAGGGTTATGGTATTTCCAACGGTGAGTAGAGTGGGGATGAGATGAGTGAGATGAGCAAGATGAGATGAGATGAGGCTGTATACTTGGTTAATACCGTCTATAGCTGTAAGACGCACGTAGGGTATGTAAGCGCTATAATTAAATTATTTTTGGAAAAAATAACCAAATTAAAGTCTAGTATGTCTTACAAATTTTCTTCTCCCAACCATAATAGAATTTTCTATGGTCGGTCATGTTGCATTTGAAGCTGCTCAGCCGGGTATAACGTCGTATCGAAGCCCCCTATCACCGGTTGACCGTTCACGGCGATATTCTACGAGTGAGTGAGGCTGAAGAAGAAAAAATACTATTTCTGTAATAATCTGGGATTTGATATGCAGCCCCTTAACTATACGCATCTATGCTATACACGTATTCCCGTCTCCACCCCTGCCAAGGAGTTTCTGCATGTCTCCCCATATAGTAGCTATATCGAGGGTGTGCATGCGGCTGAGGGAATAACTCCGAACTGCCGGAGAGTATTTAATTTGATATAGCAGTCAATATTTTGTTAATGCCAAGAGGGAGAGGGAGAGAGCTCCATCGGAATAATGTAGAAGCTCCTCGTGTCACAAAATATACGAGGTGAGGATGAAAAATACAAAACAACAACAATCTTCTATAATCTGATAATTACACATACATACAATACATATCCTACACTCTATACAGCCACCTCTATCACCTCCACATCCCCAAATATCTGCGTTTAAAACCGAAGTCAAACACAAAATTTGCCATTGCAAACCTCCAAACATTACTAAAAAAAATCAGATATCCCCCCTTGCTACCACCCGGCCCCCCAAATATCCACCAGGACATATTTTATCTATGCCAATCCGCCCCCTTTCCCCCTTGGTCCCCGTATTAAATTTCTAATATTACGCGGGACAATATAAATTACCGTTGTCACCGCCCCGCATACATATATGCGCTCCTTGTCTAACGTAGCCATGCCATGCCATGCCACGCGTTCCACTACAGCACACGTCGGTCAGACGCTGTGTACCCAAATATATATGGTCGCACGTCCCCACGTCCCGTATTGTGCTGTACCTCCAATACGACCTCCTCCTTCCTTCTCCACTGACTGTCCAACCATCTCCAGAATGAGTGCTCAAAACCTCGCAACAACGACAACACGAACGCGCTGAAAAAGACGACGATGAGATGAGAAGAGATGAGAAATCAGCAAACGCTCGCTCGCTCGCTCGCAGCACGACAGCCACCAACGTCAACTTCCCCCTCTCAACTCCTCCACCCCGATCCAGAGGAGCAATCCCTACTAACCCTCCACGTCGCAAGTCCCCTCTTGCCAACCACCCTCTTCAGGGTGGGCCAAACCCCATCATCCCCAAAGTCCAAATCATCAAGGTTAAGATGCATCCTATACCTCCAAACCTCCTCGAACCTCAGTCCCCCCTTCGTGCCATTATGCTCAGCAATATACTCTGATAAATAACTCGCCGACAACGGCGCAACGAGGTATGTCCCCGTAGCATTATTCCCCGACTTAGCGGATGATGAAGAGGAACTACACGTCGCCAGCGCGCGTAGCTTCTCAATCATCTCCTCCCCAGGCATCCCCATCAAATCATGCGTAGTAAGCACCTCATTCTTCCCATTCAACAGCCACACCGGCGGAGAATACGTCTTCCACCACAGCGCATGCGTCGCATCCTCCATATTCGCAAGGTGGAACTGCGTAGGTACCACGCCGCCCTGGTGGTACGAGCCCATCAGCACGCCGAATATGATATTGAACACCAGCCAGGCGGCAGCGAAGATCTTGAGGTGGGATCGTTTGGCTGGGAGGCGGATGGAGGAGAGGATTAGGGGGATAGTTGGGATGAGGAAGCGTGCTTCTTGGTGCTGGAGGATGGAGAGGACGAGGATTCCTGAGATGGCGGAGTAGAGGCGGAGGGAGGCGTGGGGGCGGAAGAAGAGGAGGAGGAAGGCGGGGCCGAGAAGCTGGGGGAGGTTGAAGAGGAGGTGTGTGTAGCGCGGGTGGAGGCCGTGGAGGGCGAGGTTGGAGGTGGCGAGGTTGTAGCGGAGGTTGTTGAGGGGGGTGATGATGGGGTGGGTGAAGAGGGTGGACCAGGTGACGGGGTGGGTGCGGGAGTAGAATTCGGTGTCGATGGCGATGGCGATGAAGAGGGTCCAGAGGCCGGAGATGACCATGAAGAGGAGGGAGAGGGGTCTGGGAGAGGTGAGGTTAGCAAGAGAACAGTTTGGGGGAGAGGGAAAAGGGGAAGGGAAAACTCACTTCCGCGCGAAATGGGGTATCAAACGAAGCGCGGGGATGAAAAGAAACGCAGGAAATGTGATGCGATTGAAGAATCCAAAGACGGCCAAAAAAGCCAACAACGCAGATGCGAAAGGAGATGTCCGCTGCTGTAAACCCGTTAGCCATTATCACACTTCCCATCCGACATGCGTAATTCATATCTGTCCGTCCCCCTAGGAATCCCTACCTTATCATCCACAATCCTCTGTATCAGCACCAGACTCCACGCCACCAAAATCGTCTCCAACGAATTCGAAAACGTATGCGCCTGGAACGTCCACGTCACATACGACGACGCGACCAACAGTATAACCAGACTCCTATGTCTCGGTTTCCCCACCAGCTCATGGATAGCCCAGTCCTCCAGCACGAAACTCAACAGGAACATGAGAACCCGCAGCGTCCAGAAGACGACCGCGGGCGTCACCTCTCCACCCTGTCCGTTACCGATCCATATCCACTTCAGCAGCAGCATGGGGAGGCCATAGACGGGCCATAGGGGGAAGACGCTGCGAATCGGGTTTTCGGAGGTGAATTCCCAGGTCAGCTTGACGGGGTAGCTAAAGATTTGGCCTGTGGAGCGAGAAGACACAAAGTTAGCGGACAGAACGGAGGTAGTAGATCCGCATACTGCGATGATGGTGGATGGGAAAGGGGGCGCGCGCGCTCTTTTCCGGAATATCCGGATGCTGCGGGATGAAGGGTGTCCTCTTTGACAAAAACGTACCGGCGATGACTTCGGGCCCCTGAAAGTTCTCATCGGGATGAAGGTAGCTGGGCGACAGCGCAAAGTATAAGCGCACCAGCGCCAGCAGCAGGTACACGCGACGCCACATCGTTGGGCGGTTTGTGTGTTTATGTGTGGTGTGTGTGGTTGTGTCTATCGGTGGTGATCGATTCAAGTCTGCTACGCGGCGGCGCAGTGACGAAGGGTAGTTCGAGATCGCAACTGCGATGTGCTGGCGGTGCCCAACATTGGTGATGGGTGCGACCTTGGGGTGTTTGCGAACGGGGAGCAGCAAGCAATGAAGCAGCAGCAAAGCGTGGTCGAAGGCGAAAGAAAACAGATGTCGTGAAGCTGGTGATGGGTCGTTGGTTGTTGAGGGAGTGGTTGGTTTGGGTTGGGGTTTGAGAGAGGGGGGGAAGGATGATAATAATAATCAAGGCGCGTTTTTTTCCTGGGGTCTGGCTCTGGCACCTCTCGTCTACTACTGTTGACTGGCCTATCTCTATCCCCCTACTTTTGGGGGAATGGACAGGGGAACGGTATGGGGGGAAGAAGCTTTGGGAACGTGCCTAGGATGACGGGCTGACGGGGGTTTTTGCTTACTGGGAACGGCCGCTACTCTAGTTTTTGGGGGGGTGGATGGGGCGAATGGGGATGGGACGGGCGGTTGGAACGGGAAAGGGAAAGGTGAGGAGGAGATAGATAGGTTTGTTTCGGTCGCGTCGCGTCGATCGTTGGGAGGGTAATTTGTAAACAGAAGATAGATAATTAAATGTAGGTTGAGGGTTTATTTGTGTTATTCTATTTATTATTTAAGTCGCTACTTTATGTGATATTAGAATAATTATATACTATGATCTTCGCTACTTTGATGGTGTTTTAATATCTGTATTTTTTTTTGTAGTGGTCTGTTATCAAGGATGCATCTGCAGCCGTACGTGGCCATATCTCTTATCTTGAATGGTTTGTTGGTTTTGATATGCAAGGCTACGTACACGCTTTGCCCGGAGTAGCAGTTGGTTGTCACCTTACTGCATGTAAAATACATGAAATAGACCAAGCATATACTATGCAATATTTTATAGCATGATTGTGTATGTGTATATTTTGCCACTATTACACCATCATCTCCCATATTTCCCGTCTGGTCACTAAGGCAGAGTATATACAGGGGGATAGTGTGGAGAACATGCTGATAAATGGATACTACAGCATTCCCTCCCTCCCTGTATGAGCATTGCAACATCAGACTGATCGTTTGCGACCGACGACCATATAAACCCCCATAATAATATCACACGGGCTTTCGCTGCTTTCGGCGAAATTTGCAATATTTTGTCAGTTACCAATCTGCAAACGAAAGGCTCAGAGACAGCGGGGAGCAGGGAAGCAGGGTCCGTGTGGGTATGGGTGTGGGAATTTGTTGGGAACCAATACTCATTTTGAATTTCATTTCCTGTGAGACATGGCCTATGGAATGTTAATATCCGAGATACATGGTATGCATGTATCTGGGGAAGTCAAAGTGAGGTCATGGTAAATTTCTATGAGTTCAGACGATTTTATTTATATTCTACATCTTTTATTTCTTTAATTATTTCCCAAATGTAAACTTTAAAGTCCATGAGCTTTTTTTGACAAGTGTGACTTAACTTTGACATTCACATGACATGACACCACCGCAAAATAATATCAGACAGCAAATTCACATTTCCTAGAAGCTGAAAGAATCACAAAGAATTATAAAGAAATACAAACTTATAAACTACCCCATCTCGATGAATCCAGAATCTAGAATCCTCAAAGAAAGCCTCGTCAGCCTTGCCTTTATTCACTCCCCCAATCCCAGCCTTGGCGCTTACTTACCCGTCTGTACCACCGCCCCCCCTCCCACCGCGTCAAAGAAAAATAGCCGAGCTACAACCAAAAGAGGTTTAGTCTAGGCTGTGGTGTGGTTTTGTGAGGCAACCACGAACGACCCCACACCGATCACCAACCGTCATATCAGCCATTCCATCCTTCTACCTCCTCCACCAAGGCAACCTATCCATACAAAACCCCCTCCACGAACCGCCTTACAACTTTACAACAACAACAACTTCACTTCCTCATCTATCATCACTCACTCAATCCACGAAACTACAACACCGTCGCTATGGCTGAACAAGGCCCAAACACCATCACCCTCGTTTCTAACGATGGCGTCCCCATCGTCGTCAGTAAGTCCAGAACCCACAGCCCACCTTGGCCGGCGCAGCATAGCTAACTCACCCACCACAGAGCGTCAGGTCGCCGAGCGCTCCATGCTCATCGTTAACATGATGGAGGATCTTGGTGAGGGAGCCGGCGCCGAAGTGCCCATCCCCAACGTACGTCTTCAATTCCTCCGCCCCCCAATCACGCCACCTTCCCCATACACCATATACCTTTACCCCACCACAAGAAAGCACCTCACTAACACCACCTAGGTCAACGAATCCGTCCTCAAGAAAGTCATCGAATGGTGCGAGCACCACAAGGACGACCCCCCCGCTTCCGCCGACGACGACTCCGACTCCCGCAAGAAGACGACCGACATCGAGGAGTGGGACCAAAAGTTCATGCAGGTAGACCAAGAGATGCTCTTTGAGATCATCCTGGCCTCCAACTACCTCGACATCAAGCCCCTGCTCGACGTCGGCTGCAAGACGGTGGCGAATATGATCAAGGGGAAGAGCCCGGAGGAGATTAGGAAGACGTTTAATATTACGAATGATTTCACGCCCGAGGAGGAGGACCAGATTAGGAGGGAGAATGAGTGGGCTGAGGATCGTTAAGTGGGGGAATTGTTTGTGAGGTATTTGGGAAGGGGGGGCCTGAGTGGCTTACCTGCTGGCTACCTTCCTGGCAATGATGATACGAAACCTTGACTTCACCTTTTCCTCTCGACATTAGCGGTCGAATCAAAAAATCACTTCTCGTTTCACCACCCATCAATCTGCTCTGCTCTACTCTACGCATTCGTTTCTTTGTTTTGTGTCCCTCCCTTCCCTCTCCAATGGGATACATCGCGGCGAATTATTACCCGGGAGGGTTTTGCGGGCATAAAGAAGGGATGGATTCTTACGATTCTGTCTCTCTCTCTCTCTTTCTATTTGCTTATGTTTGTGTGTTTCAGGATGCATTTGGGGATATGGGATGCATTAGATATGGAGAAAGGGGTGGGGGAGATTTGAGAGAGGAGTGGCAGGAGTGGAATGAATAACGTCCTTTTTTTTAATGCTGTGCTGCTGTGTATTGTGCTGCTGTGATGTCTGATATTATGTGATTGCTGGCTGCTTGCTGGTGAAGTGAAATCAATGCTGATGTGGGAGTGAACCATATACCCTCTGACAACTGACCCTCTCACCCGCTCCTGATGAAGCCTGATTTAAACTATGCCCCACCCGCAGCATCGACGATACCACTGTTCTTCCCACTTCTTCCCACCTACGCACCTAGCTACCTGGTACTGTTATACTATGTATCGTGCACTAAACCCCAAATCGAGGTCACACCCCACCCATGTACTCACAGCACCACAACAGTCCTTTGAAACCCACTTCCTAAACAACGGCATACTAATCCACAGCGATGTTTCTATATTCTACAGCCCCGTCCATTGGAACGGGACGGTGGATGGATTTATGGCTGCCTGCTGGTGCTGGTTGATGGTGCTGGTGCGTGAAGGGAGGGGAGGGGGGAGAGGAGGGTAGGTTGAAGTATGGTTGGGCTTGGACGGATACGGGGGAGGTGAGTTAAGGTTTGGGAAAGCCGGAGTGCTTTGGGGCGGGGTCATGAGAGGGGGGAGGACATTCCGGAATGTTGCTGGACANGAGGGAGGGGTAGGGTGGGAGTGAGATCGAGGGAGAAAGCTGGCAGGACATCCACCCTCGTACTCGATTCAGCACTTGAGAACCACATCAGAGGCAGCGTTCCATGGAGAGGTCTAATCCATCTTCTCCAACACAATCACATTCCAAATCCCAGCTGAAGGTCCAAACCACATTTCGTCTTCACATCAAATCACAACATCACATCACAGCACCACCCCGAAAGGTCTCAAAAGTAAATCATGGGCAGAAAATTCGTGCATTAGCAATCCACATATCTCATGCTATCCACCCAGCCCCCATCTCCCACAACACCAACGCATCCTGTCATGCAAAGAGTTCTTCTCTCAATAGCAACCCATTTTCGTTTTTGTCGTTGTTTTTTCGTGACCAGGAAGAATATCGATCGGTTGTTGGGGAGATGATCAGAAACCAGAGAGCGAGTCGTCTAGATTCCGATGCGGGTCTTTCTCCAATGCCTCCTCTTGGCGTTGTATCTGTGATGGGATTAGCAGTTGTTCGTGCGCCTGCGGACGCAGGCTGTAGAGTCTTCTCATTGCTTCCTGTCCACCACCGCCGGATCCCCTTTCCCTCCTTCCATTCTCTTCCCTTTCCCTCTTTTTGAGGAAGTTGGAAGTGGAAGAGGAGGGGGAGATCTCGACGGCTGGTGGGGGGAACTGAGGTTTGTAATGGGGGAAGTGTGTATTTACCTGATCGTGTTTCCGGTACGGAGACGGATCCATTGAGGGATGGGGCGGTTGGACTTCTGGGCCTTGGCCAGCTTGACCTTGGTGCGGAAAGACTTGTGGCTCTGTGGGGGATGAGTTAGCTGTGTTCTCCTTCCGTTTTGTTCTATCTGTCTCGCGCGGCAGGGTGTGATGCGATGTGATGGATGTGAATGATGCGATAGGCGCTGTCGAGGTCGTTGCTAAGTTTCGCATTCGAATCGTAGATATCGTCCATCCCCCCTTCTCGTCGTCGGCTTCAATCCCGACTGCCGTCGTCGTCGTGGTAATTCGCAATCCAACCCATCACAGCTCATGGCATCCCATCACAAACACACTCCTATCCATACCCTCAGAAGAGGGAAGTAAAAGTCATCTACGTACCGGCATCTTGAGTGATTGTCGAGTCGTTGATGGTTGTCGATAATCTTCAAAAATTAGGATTCAAATCGTTGACGTGCAAGCGGGCAGCGGGCACACCGAATTTTGGCGCAGGGCTAGCGTGCCCTAACCATTTTGCGTTGCGCTGCGTTGCGTTGCGTTTTCCTTACCTAAGCACTTTTCACTTCTTCCTCTTGTACGATCACGTGGTTATTTATCCCCTCCCTCCAACTTCTATTTCGGGGTTAGCGTATCTCGTTCTCGAAACGGTAAGCGAGGCTACGGTTTTCAGTACGTACCTGTGTCCATAAATCATGTGACTTCCTCTGGGGGGATTCAGCGAGTCTACGATATACAGTACGAATACCTATGTCCGTAATTATGCGACATTCTCCGGTAGGATTCAGCGACACTGACACTGTACCTATGTCCGTAATCATATAACTTTCTCCTGTGGGATTCAGCGAGTCTAACACTGTACCTATGTCCGCAATCATGTGACTTTCTCCGGTGGGATTCAATTCAGCGAGTATGAATTCCCCCTCTCGGACCCGAGAACACCCCCGCAAACCCGATCTTGGCATCCCGTCTCGGCCGACGCCACTACCACACCCCCTATCGCCAATGTCCGCGTGGATCGACTTTCCGTGGCGCTGTGAGATGACAGGACAGGGTACGTGGATGTTCTTGGTACTTCCTGGGGGGTGTGGTTGTTTGTCAGCCATTTTCCTTCACATTCCTTCGGTTTTTTTTTAACCCTGTAGGATGGAGGGGTGGTTTGACGAAGAAAGAGTCAGAAGGAGTAATTATGAGTGGTTGGTGGGGTTCTCGGGTCCGAGGCGGCGGTGTGTGAGGAGAGTTGTTGAATGGACGGATTTGGAGACATGGAGTTGGAGGGGAGTGTAAGAAAGAGGATGATAGTGAACTTGAGGATGACTGGACTAGAGTATGCGCTGCTAGATGAATGGGACGTGCATGAAGGATCCTGGACATCTGATAATGGCGGGATTACTCGGATAAGGCTATATAGTGGGCGCGCGATGAATATGACTGTTTTCACCACTACGTTACAATTCCATTGTCTGTGTCGTGCGGTGTGGGACTCGGCGTGAGGAATAGGTGACGCGGCGAGGCGATTCAGCTGTGTCTGGTCTGGCTCGCTGTGATACAGAAGACACGGTGTGTACGCCCCGAGGATCGTGGGTGTTGATGTACAGCAACTGCATAACTTGCATGCTGTGTGTTATGGTACAGAACGTACTGTATATCAGAATCAACACGGTTCTGTATGCTACCTGCAAAGACTCGACATCAACCTGAGGCCTGAAGTAAACAGATCACCGATTTGGGAATGAGGAAAGCTTGGACGCTGCTTACGTTTGGGCGGACATAAGAGTGGACGCGCAGCGGGTGGTATGGCACCCGAGGGGCTGCGAGGAGGAGACTATATTTGGTAAGCTTGGTCCCGCTTTTTGAGGTTTTGATATTGGGAATTGTGGGCTGGACTGGATAGTCTACTGGGAAACCCTCCACGTCTACTCCTTATGGGGTATTTCCCGTCGCAAAGAGTGGTAAGGCAGCAGTGAGAAGCTGAGACTGGTGATAGTGGTAAGAGTTCCGTATGGTTGACATCGGAGGGTCTGTCGCCGTCGTCGTCATCGCCATCTTCTTCTTCATCGCCGCCGCCTCTGTTAGCCCTTTCTCTAGCTGGCTCTGGTCTTTGTCTGGATGAAGACTGCTCGAATTCTTGAAGCCATTCATCAATTGCATGTTTTATATTCCCTAAACAACCATCAATACAATACGTATGCACGTACAGGATACACGCAGTACCGGGCAACCCAGTACAGAGTATCAAAAAATAAACCTTGTATTGAAGACTGGACTAGACTGCTTCTTGTGGGGCAAGAAAGGAGATGATACAGTAGTACTCATACCCCTTCCTTTCCTCTCGTCTTCCTTCTTCCCAACTCCGTACGTACGTATTAGGTACTCACTCACTCTCCATGTCTGCCTAAATATTTTTATGCATAGACGGCGTCAAAGTTGTGAAATAAAACCCGCTTTTATTCTGAACCACACTGTACTAAAGTGACTTGTACCAGTGACGGCGTGTGGATGGTTGAATGGGAAAATATGCATGGAATCTTAAAGTAAGCATTTCTTTCTCGGGGGTTAGCGAACGGCCGATGAAAGCTCAGTGGTCGGTTCTGGTTCGCCGTGGCACTGATCTGTGATTCACAGTGGTTGGCTGTTCGGTGGCTCGGTGGCTCGGTGACTTGCGTGGTTGGCGGGTTTGGCTTCTGTGGGGTTGAAAGTTGATCCTGAGATGAGATGGCTGAGATGGCTATACTGGATGCAAATTAGTACATGTACCTGGTACTCCACCCCTCGTACTTCGTAACCCCTCATACCCCTCGTAACTCGCATGTATAATGTATAACTCACCGAGCGGGCGGATCAAGCTCCGGTGACAAAAGTTATGGAAGTAATGGAAGAGAGTTCTTGTTACTTTGCGCCCCATGGAAGGCAGCTAAAAAATAAACAACTGCAATATGACGACCACTCCGCACTTGTACATAAAGAACAAACTACCTGCCCCCAAACTCCGTACATTATCTAATTAAATCCTCTTGTTACCTCCGTACCCTATCTCCATATTCATCTTTTCCTGCCACATATATACCTACTTGGCTCCCCTCCCTCTCATACTCTCTGTTTGCCTCGTCCGTCGTATACTCTTGCTTTCGGCAGTGCTGTACATCCTTTGCATATTAATTTACCCCACACCAACAGCACACGACAGCCGCGCTTGAATAATAAATATACTGCGTGTACACCCGCCATACTACATACGCTCCTTGCTTCCTATCTGCGTGTCTGAGACTCCCTTCATTGCAGAGGCATAGCACAACAAAAGCACAGCACAGGAGTTGGTGCTACCTCTCCCTACGCTGCTGCAATGGGGTCTCACCCCTCGGAGAAGGACCTCGAGGTCACGACTGCCACCCCCTCCACAAACGGCGACTCCACCAGCGACGACGTTGGGAGCGCCAACTTCCGCAAGCCAGTCGATAAGGAAACTAGGTCGCCTGCCCACGAGAAGTCTGACCTCAAGAAACTCGATTCCAATGTAATCGAGGTCAAGAAGGAGGAGGAAGATCCTTTTCGCCACTTGCCAGCCGACGAGGCTGAGATTCTCAGGCGACAGGTCGATATCCCCGTCGTCAGCTCCAGCTACTGGACCCTGTACCGCTATGCCACACTTAACGACAAGATCATTATCGTGGTGAGCGCCATTTGCGCCATCGCAGGCGGTGCTGCGCTACCCCTCATGACCATCGTCTTCGGTAACTTGGCAGGCCAATTCCAGGGTCTCATCCTAGGGAACACTGCTAAGGACGCATTCGCGCATATTCTCTCACATAATGTTTTATATTTTGTATATATCGCCGTTGCCGAGTTTGTTACAGTGTACATCTCTACGGTCGGATTCATCTACACGGGCGATCATATCAGCGGAAAGATTAGAGAGCGCTATCTCGAGGCGTGCATGAGGCAGAATGTTGGATTCTTCGATAAGCTTGGTGCCGGTGAGATTACCACGCGCATCACGGCTGATACGAACCTGGTGCAGGATGGTATTTCTGAGAAGGTCGGCCTCACTCTGGCGGCTGTAGCGACTTTCGTCACGGCCTTTGTTATTGGTTTCATCAAGTACTGGAAGCTCACTCTCATCCTTTCCTCGACGGTCTTCGCTATCGTGTTCCTCATGGGCGGCATTTCGCGCTTCGTTATCAAGTACAACAAGAAGTCCCTCGAGTCGTACGCCTTGGGAGGCACCATCGCTGAGGAGGTCATCAGCTCCATCCGCAATGCGACCGCCTTCGGCACGCAGGATAAGCTGGCTAAGCAGTACGATCAGCATCTTGCCGAGGCGGAGAAGTGGGGTTACAAGGTCAAGGTTATGTTTGGGATCATGATCGGAGGCATGATGGGCATCGTCTATCTCAACTACGGTCTTGCTTTCTGGCAAGGCTCCCAGATGGTGGTCAACGGCGAGACTGGGCTTAGCAACGTCCTGACGACCCTGCTGGCCATCATGATTGGTGCTTTCTCTTTCGGAAATGTCGGGCCTAACATCCAGGCCTTCACCACTGCTACATCCGCTGCTTCCAAGATCTTTAATACTATCGACCGCGTGTCTCCCCTGGACTCCTCCAGCGACGAGGGCATCAAGCTCGATCATGTCGAGGGAACCGTTGAGCTGCGCAACATCAAGCATATCTACCCCTCCCGCCCTGAAGTCACCGTCATGGAAGATGTCAGCCTCGTCATCCCGGCTGGTAAGAAGACCGCTCTCGTCGGTGCCTCCGGTTCCGGAAAGAGTACCATTGTCGGTCTCGTCGAGCGCTTCTATGACCCCGTCCGCGGTAACGTCTATCTCGATGGCCACGACGTCAGCACGCTCAACCTCAAGTGGCTGCGCAGTAACATCTCACTCGTCGCCCAGGAGCCCGTCCTCTTCGGCACCACCATCCTCCAGAACATCATCCACGGTCTAATTGGCACAAAGTATGAGAACGAGAGTCTCGAGAGGAAGACCGAGCTCGCTGAGGAGGCGGCTAAGATGGCTAATGCCCACGAGTTCATTACAGGCCTTCCTGAGGGATACCAAACGAATGTTGGTGAGCGTGGATTCTTGCTTAGTGGTGGCCAGAAGCAGCGTATTGCTATTGCTCGCGCGATGATTTCCGACCCCAAGATCCTTCTCCTCGACGAGGCCACGTCTGCTCTCGATACCAAATCCGAAGGCGTTGTCCAGGCTGCGCTCGAAGTCGCTGCCGCTGGCAGAACTACTATTACTATCGCTCATCGTTTGTCTACTATCAAGGATGCCGACAATATCGTCGTCATGCAGGAGGGTCGCATCATCGAACAGGGTACCCATGATGAGCTTTTGGAAGTTCAGGGTGCTTATTTCAGACTCGTTGAGGCACAGAAGATTGCCCAGGTCAATGCCATTACCGACGAAGAGCAGGCAGCTCTCGATGCCGATGATGAGAAACTCGCTCGCCACATCTCTGAAACCGCCGGCCAGGATTATATTGAAGACCCGGATGACAAGAACATCGCGAACAAGCTGAACCGCACAGCGACCGAGAAGTCCCAGTCCAGCTTGGCCCTGCAAAAGCGCGTCCCTGAAGGCGAGGAGAAATACTCGCTCTGGACACTGATTAAGCTCATCGCCTCGTTCAACAGGAAGGAGACGCATCTCATGATGGTCGGCCTGTTCTGGTCCATCATCTGTGGTGGTGGTAACCCCACGCAGGCAGTATTCTTCGCCAAGGAGATCCTGACTCTGGCCGTAGCGACAGCCCCCGGCGCCAACAAATCTCAGATCCTCCACGATTCCAACTTCTGGAGTCTAATGTACCTAATGCTTGGCATTGTCCAGTTCATCGCCTTTGTCGGCCAGGGATGGGCATTCGCTTTCTGCTCGGAGAGACTCATCCACCGCGTTCGCAACCAGGCTTTCCGCACCATGCTGCGTCAGGACATCGCCTTCTTCGACAAGGACGAGAATACCGCCGGTGCGCTGACATCCTTCCTCTCCACCGAGACGACCCATATCGCTGGTCTCAGTGGTGCCACTCTGGGTACGATCATCACTGTCCTCGTGACCCTCATTTCTGCTCTCACAGTCTCCATCGCCATCGGCTGGAAACTTTCCCTTGTTGTCGCCTCCACCCTCCCCGTCCTTCTCGGCTGCGGTTTCGTCCGCTTCTGGATCTTAGCCCAGTTCCAAAGCCGTTCCAAGAAGGCCTATGAGTCCTCTGCTAGCTATGCCTGCGAAGCTACATCCGCCATCCGCACCGTCGCCTCGCTCACCCGCGAGGAAGACGTGCTCGACAAGTACAGGAAGCAGCTCGCTGCTCAAGCCGTCGTGGGCCTCAAATCCACTCTCCGCTCCTCCACCCTCTACGCCGCCTCGCAATCCATGACCCTCCTCGTCATGGCCCTCGGTTTCTGGTACGGCGGAACCCTCATGAACAACAAGGAATACACCATCTTCCAATTCTTCCTCTGTTTCTCCTCCATCATCTTCAGTGCCCAGTCCGCCGGCACCGTCTTCTCCTTTGCCCCTGACATGGGCAAAGCCAAGGAATCCGCCCGCGCCCTCAAAGTCCTCTTCGACCGCGTCCCAGCCATCGACTCCTGGTCCACCGAAGGCGAACAGCTCGAGTCCATGGACGGAACCATCGAGTTCCGCGACGTCCACTTCCGCTACCCCACCCGCCCCGAACAGCCCGTCCTCCGCGGCCTCAACCTAACCGTCAAGCCCGGCCAATACGTAGCCCTCGTCGGCGCCTCCGGATGCGGCAAGTCCACCACCATTGCCTTGCTAGAGCGCTTCTACGACCCTCTCGTCGGCGGCGTCTTCGTCGACGGCAAGGAGATTTCTACGCTCAATATCGCGAGTTACCGATCCTACCTCGCGCTTGTTAGTCAGGAACCTACGCTCTACCAGGGGACTATCAGAGATAACATCCTGCTCGGTGCGGACCGCGATAATGTCCCCGACTCGGAGATCGAGCACGCATGTCGCGAAGCCAATATCTACGATTTTATCATGTCCCTCCCCGAGGGCTTCGCTACCGTCGTCGGTAGCAAGGGTAGCATGTTGTCTGGAGGTCAAAAACAACGTATCGCCATCGCCCGCGCCTTGCTACGCGATCCTAAGATCCTATTACTCGACGAGGCGACGTCTGCTTTGGATTCGGAATCCGAACATGTTGTGCAGGCAGCGCTGGATGCGGCGGCCAAGGGACGCACGACTGTTGCTGTTGCGCATCGTCTGTCGACGATTCAGAAGGCGGATGTGATTTATGTGTTTGATCAGGGAAGGATTGTGGAGGCGGGGACGCATGGGGAGTTGATGAAGCAGGGGGGACGGTATGCGGAGTTGGTTAACTTGCAGCAGTTGGGGAAGAACCATTAGGTTTCTCAACTGGCTGGCTGTGTATTTTTATAATTTTCATTCGATCTGGTTGCGGTGATGTAGGGAGGAATGGATGGGGCATTTTTTCATCGACCGTCTTGGGGGTATAGAGAGACGGTTTTGGCGTTTTTTTCGTTTTTGGGATTTGGGGAGGATCTGGAAGATCTAGGAGATCGAGAAGAGAAAGAGAGAGTTGGATATATGTTGATACCACGGGAGAAGCTCAACTCAGTTTCGTACATGCGCACACGCGGTCGTCCTTTTTTGCATACCATCTGCACGATGCTGCGATGGGGGACGGATTTCCTTTTTTGTTTTATAATTGTTAGTATATACATTAGTCATAAAAGAAAAGTATAACTATTCACGATATTTTCTGATGCAGCCACTATAGCGCGTGAAGCATAGCATAGGAGAGGAAGAATAGTATGCATCGAATGGGGGTGTTAGATAGGGTATATTATAACATTTTAAGCCTCTCAAATAATGGCATTATTGTCGCGAGTCTGGAACTGTTGAAATATGGCATATTATAATTCTTTATGCCATTCAACAAGTAGACTTGGCGCGAGTTTGAGGTTGTCCGAGTTGGATATTATCTGACGATGCTGCCAAGACTTGAGTCCTGCAAATAAACCCTCCGCGGTCTCAAGCGCCGGCATTTACGCCGCCTGCCTGTATCGCGAACATGTTCACGATGGGTTATTCGTATCGATATTCCGATCGCCAGCACATCATCGTAAACACCTGCCGGATCTCCAACAGCTGCAGCGACCCCTGCGCATCTGTATGAGGTTATTGATGAAAAATACGAGATGCATCACTCGAAGAGATAGTATATAGTGTCAACCCATCAAGGAAGGCGTGATCACAACGCCTGTCTCCCTCCCCCCTTCATATTAAAAAGCTGCCAAAAAATAGCCGTTTTCTTAATCAATCCTTAATCAATTCAAACTCCACCCTCCTGCCAAGATGACGGCGAGTCTTAAATCCTCCACTTAAGCACCGGTGCCTGTCGCAGCTTCTCCATCTGGATGACGTTCCGACCACTCACGCCGCGGTGCCTGCGCCCCAACTTCCTAAAGTGATGTCTCACAGCCGCACCCCTCACATGCCAACCACACCACAGACATCCACAGTAAACCCACTCTCCCCCACCCCTCCCTCAACCCCGAAAACAACCACTCACCGCACACGCGCTTCCTTATCACCAAACCACTCACACACCTATATCACGATTTCTACTAACCTCCCCTTAGCACATCACTCTACATCCTGCCTCGTGAGCTTGGCAAAGGGGATAAATGTCGTGCAATTGACCCCGAGCCGGTACAGGCATGTGCCTGCCGATGCTGTGGGGGCAGCCTGACCTTCCCAATCTGCGCATGGGGTCCGGTAGTCGGGACTTGGCTATGAGGCTACGGTAGGATTGGGTGCGAATCAGATTGGGTTTGCGGTGTGAGGAGCATGAGGAGGGGGGCTTCGTATCGCGCGTGTCGGCGGGGAGGGACCAGGTGAGTTCCGCGATGACGATGGGATGGGGGCATTGCGATGGGTCTTCGAGAAACTTCGGATGGCGGAGTTGGGATGAGACATTCTTGTCTGGCGGGGTGTTTGGTGTGTTACGTTACCTTCCCACGACACGGCCATGGTAAGGGACGCGGCTGTGGGCAGTGCAGCTTCGAGAAGGAGTGCAGGGCCGATCGACAACGGCGATGGAAGCTCGGCGGCGGGGTTAGCGCAGCGCCGCGGTGGCAGGTTTGGGCGAGGATTTGCACTGGGTGGCCCTGCAGTGGTTTATTGGGGGCGTGAGCGCGAGCACGCCGCTGCCTCTATCCTATCTCGATGGGGCAGTTAGTTGAATCGGGAAGCTGGGAAGTAATGCGCGTTGGGGGAGCTTGTCAGGAGGACTGACTGGCTGGGACGGCTTTATGGCAGTCCGACCACAGGACCAAGAGATGTGGTCACGGATTCGACGTTCTCCACTGAAGGCATAAGGTTTCATGTATAAAAGGACGTCGCCACTGCGTCTCGGAGGTAGGTCTGCCCAGCTCTTTCTCTCTATAAGTTCAGGTTCTTTGACTACCCCCCCCTTCGCTCTTCTTCCTCCCATCATATCACCATGCGTTTGACTACCGCCGCCGCGCTCGTTGCGCTGCTCCCCAGCACTGCGCTCGCCCACCCGGCCCTCGTGTCGTCGCGCCGAGACATCAATGGCCGGGCCATAAACTTTGATGCGTTCCGTCTGGGCACCAAGGCTGATTACAGCAATGCTGGCTTCACTGCCGAGTCGGGAATCGCGGCTACTCTGACCAAGAGGGGGACCTACCTCGAGACAGCTAAGGCGTTGGTTAAGAAGGTTGCGCCGGGCACAGAGTTCCGCGTTGTCGATGACCACTATGTTGGCAGCAATGGCATTGCTCATGTCAACTTCAAGCAGGTGGTTCACGGGCTTGATGTCGACAATGCTGATTTCAACGTCAACGTAAGTCCCTCGCGCAAAATACCCATATATTTAAAGTGAGAAATATCTAACAAGTTGCCCACGTAGGTCGCCGCGAATGGAAACATCTTCTCCTACGGAAACTCGTTCTTCACCGGAGAAGTCCCAGCCGAGAACCCCTTGGTCGCACGCGGCCAGGTCGACGCTATTGCCGCTTTGAAGGGTGCCTCGACTGCTCTTGGTCTCCAAATCAGCGCTGAGGCCGCTACGGCTAAGGCTGAGGAGGCTCTCGAGCACTACATCATTGAGGGGACCACTGGTGCTCAGCAGGCTCCTAAGGCACGTCTCGTGTACTTCCAGAAGGAGGACAAGTCGCTGTCTTTGTCGTGGAGGGTGGAGACCGACTTGAAGGACAACTGGCTCCTTTCTTACGTTGATGCTACTGGAGCCAGCGAGGTTTACGGTGTTGTCAACTACGTTTCCGACGCTACCTACCAAGTCTTGTATGTGTAACAATCTCGCTCGGAGTATTTATTGTGCTAATGTTTCACAGCCCATGGGGAGTCAACGACCCATCCCGCGGTAACCGCGCCATCGAGGCCGACCCAGCTGACAAGACCGCATCCGAGTTCACATGGCAAGGTGACGGATCAGACACCTTCACCGTCACCGAGGGCAACAACGGCATCGCCCAAGCCAACTACGATGGAGATGACGACTACGAGAACGACTACCGCCCCGACGCCCCCAACGCAGACTTTAAGTACAGCTACTCCCTTAACGAGACCGACCCAAAGAAGTACGTCGACGCCTCGGTGACCCAGCTCTTCTACACTGCCAACATGTACCACGACCTTCTCCACGTGCTCGGCTTCAACGAGGCCGCCGGAAACTTCGAGACCAACAACGGTGACGCCGGCGGCAAGGGCGGCGACGCTGTCATCCTCAACGCCCAAGACGGCTCGGGAACCAACAACGCTAACTTCGCCACCCCACCCGACGGACAGCCAGGTGTCATGCGCATGTACATCTGGGACGAGAGCACCCCCTACCGCGACTGCAGCTTCGACGCCGGCGTCGTGATCCACGAGTACACCCACGGTGTCTCCACTCGCTTGACCGGCGGCCCCGCCAACTCGGGATGCCTCAACGTCCTGGAGGCTGGCGGTATGGGCGAGGGATGGGGAGATTTCATGGCCATCGCCATCCACCTCCTCAAGTCCGATACGCGCGCCAAGGATTACCCGATGGGCGACTGGATCGCGAATGATCCAAAGGGAATCAGGAACTACCTGTACTCGACCAGCTTGACGACTAACCCGTACACGTATAAAAGCGTTAATGAGATGGATGCTGTGCACACTATTGGCACGGTGTGGGCGACTATCCTGTACGAGGTGCTTTGGAACTTGATTGATAAGCATGGTAACAGCGATGCGCGCAAGCCTACCTTTGAGGGGAAGGTGCCGACTGATGGTCGCTTTTTGACGATGAAGTTGGTTATTGATGCTATGGCTCTGTAAGTTCCCTTCTTCCCGTCCTCCGGTCTTCTCCGTTTTTGGAGTTGGGAAAGTGAGAAAAATATCATGCTAATAATCAATAGTCAACCCTGCAGCCCTACATTCGTGCAGGCACGCGACGCCATCCTCGATGCGGATAAGGCACTCACTGGCGGCGAGAACGCGTGTGAGCTCTGGAAGGGGTTCGCTAAGCGTGGGCTGGGTGAGGGTGCGTCGAGGGGGAGTGGGAGCAAGGGGAGGAAGGAGAGCACGACTGTTCCTTCGGGTGTGTGTTAGATGGGGGGTGTGAGTATATAGTGGAGGTGGGAGAGGGGGTTGTTGATATATGGTGTGGAGAGGTATTGAGATGAGTGATGATTTATTTGTATATATTGAGATGAATATTGGTGTGTTGAGAGGGGTGTTTTATAATTTGCAAAGTAAATATAATTATATATGTGCCTTGGTAAATAGATGATATTTTAGACTTATTTCGAGATACAAGGGAAAATAGTATTTAAGCTTATTCGGTGGTATAATTAAAAAAATTAAAATAGTATCAAAGACTATTTTGTGACAGAAATAAAATAATTATCAAAGGTTAAAGTTAAAATACTAGTCCATATAAACTGTCCACTGGTACCTCATTCCATTCCATATTATCACCCTAAAAAATCCAACTATATCCATCTATAGCCCTCCCCTCCGTATTTCCCCTAGCCTCCTCCTATCGACTATATGTAAACAAAAATCTCCCCATCATATCCCTCCCTCACTCACCAAAAACCAACTTAATCCCACACCCACACGCGCATCCAAAACGTCATCCCCACCCCCGTCGCATGACTGAGACACTATCAAACACCTCCCCCACCACGTCGGATGACGCGCACGTCACGATTTGGCGCCGGCGCGGCTAGCGCCCGTTTACTTTATTTAGCGAGGTATCCAGCCGGGTATCTCACCACCACCACCTCTCCTCCTCTTCACTGATAAGATAGGGAACGGGATAAGTTTTTGTGAAGTTGATGGGTGGAATGAAGCAAGGGAGGAATGTGACTGGTGATTTTTGGGTGATGTATCATATATCTATACACTGATTTTAAATTCCAGCAGGTACAGTACAAAAAATGATGATACCCTGACACCACCAGTCTAATGTCGCCGTCACGAGACGCCGAAGAGTGTGGTGGGTAGTGAACCCACCCACCCCACCACCATCTCACCACCCCCCATCACGCGGGAAACACACAAAGAGGGGTGCAAGGGGCGTGATGGAGGTGCTAATGGGGGCGGATGCCATGGTTTACGGTGAGGTGAAAGTGAGATGATATTTATTTCATGGCGAGAGAGGGGAGGTTTCCTTGCGCCCTGATGGGGGGGGGGGGTTGTTCGTGTTGGATACACCCTCGACTCGCGCGCGCTCTTTATCACCTTCTCCTTCCCGTCCACCCTCATCTTTCTTTTAATCTCTTCTCACCTGTGCGTTTTAAACTGCTTTCCCAACCTACTGTAAAGCTATCACAGCGGAGGGGTCCAAATTTCCTGAGACAGAGTCACGCAGACATTGACGACGATATAACAAACGAGTTATTACTATTTCCCCAAAACACCCCACCCATCTACAACACCCTCTTACTCATCTATCAACCCACCATCACACCACCATGCGCTCACCCTGCCACTTCTTCCGCCGCGGCAGAGCCATCTTCTCTCAACGACAAAAAAACGAGTCCTACGAAAGCATCGTGGGCGCTCTTAAACGCCGCGCGGCTGCATCGCATCGCCGTCGGTATACCATAAAAAAAGAACCACAGGAACAAGATCAGCTTCATGATACGCCCAGTAATCCGCAAGCTAGTCCTGAGGAACCGCCAGGCCAAAGCCAGCCTGAGCCCGAGGCTGCACCAACACCAGAACCAGCACCAGCACCGGAACCAGCACCAGAGCCAGCAGTCCTGCATCCTACTCTAAACGCAGCATCCCAGACTGATCCCGCCGTATCGCCATCTCCCTCGCCTGCGCCAGCAGTCGACGACCCAGACGGTCTAGATCCATTCAGCGACACCCTCGAACCAGCTATCGAAATAGAAAGCAGTGATCTAGCCCCCGCCGACAGCATCTCAAACCCTTCCGATACCGAACCCGTCACTGCCCTAGAATTCGACGAAAAACCCGACGAAAAACACGAGGAGAAAGTAGAGGAGAAAGTAGACGAGCAAGCCGACGAGAAAGTCGAGGGGAAAGTCGACATGGAGTCAGACGAGAAACCCAAACCCCTCGTCCCCGGCCCCAACTGCGATGTCTGCCACGAACCCACTGACGTCCCGCGCGTCAACGAAGACGCAGGCACGATCGAGACACTAGCCGTTCTCCCCTGCGGCCACGCATTCGGACACAAATGCCTCCTCCAATGGCTAGACCAGGAATACGGGCAAACATGTCCACTCTGCCGGTTCCTACCCAAGCACAAATGCGGACACTACGTCATGCCAGCCCTCGCATCCAAAGCGCCGCCGCTGCTGAAGGAAGGGGGGAAGTTGCTGCCGAAGTGCCAGGCGTGTAGGGCGGAGGGGGAGCTGGGGAGTCGTCTCCTGAAGTTGCAGTGGCAGATGGAGGAGGCGAGGGGGATGGCGTTGGTGTCCATGAGGCAGGTGCCGTCGACGTGGGCGGAGAGTAGGATTGAGATGGAGTGGCAGAGGTTGGGGGAGACTGCGAGGAAGGAGGAGGGGCCGTGGTGTGAGACGGTGTCGAGGTCGTGGTTGGGGTCGCAGAAGGGGAGGGAGGGGTGGTAGGGGGGAGGTGGTAGAGTGCGGTGTTGAGGTGTTTGGCGTTGGTATTTTTGTGGTGTTGATGCTTGTGTTGGGTTTGGGGCGGCAGGGGAATAAACTTCGGCGTCTAGGACTTTGGGTGTCTCCCCTGTGTAGGCGGATAGACCGGAGTTGGAGTATTTGTATTCTGATTCATGACTAGATTGATGCTTTTGATTGCACGGCCTTTTGCTGCTTTTAAGTAATATATATTGAATCATTCGGGCGCGATCGGAATAAATCTGGATGCTCGGTTTCTTTATTTGCAGGATGTTGAGAGATGGCGCGTTCTAGCCGTCCGTTCTGCTGTGCTTGATGCACGTAATATATAGGTGCTAGTGTCAAAGGTATAATGATCGATCGAGTTTTTCTTACAGGCTTCCTTCTTTTTGGTTGGATTAATTAATAACCATTGTCGTATGAATGCCAATATCGTATCCAAGTCAATTAACAGGAACTTGTCTATATTTCGCACAACTGTAGTCCCAAGCCCAGACTTTGCCGTTATTTCGGCGTCTGGGGTATTCGCGTTGTATCTCTATCGAACTGTAGATCTGCTATACAACCCTCTACCGGAGCCTCGCTCTTGATTTCATTCCCTTCGGTATATTCGGATAGCTGGTCGAGTCTGGACGTCGTTTCTCTTCTTGGTGCATTTAGATGGCTCGCATCGTATGTAGTCGATCAACCGTCCGCTGCAAAATCGCTCAACCAATATCCGCTCGTAAGAATCTATACCCATCCGCTCCACCCAAAGTATAATCCAACTTTATGCGTCTCACCCTCATCTCACCCTCTGGATCCCATCTCCCTCGTCACTACTATCATCCGCAAACCCCTCCTCCAAGTCCCTACTCAACCTACTTACCTCATCCCTCCCTCCTCTCCTCGCATCAAGACTTACTCCCACCCTCCTCCCAGCCACAAATTCGTATAGTTCCTCTCCCACATCATCCCCCGCCTCGCTTCCCGATCTCGAATCCGCAGGATACTGATGCGCGTTCATATTCGTCCGCCACCCCGCCGGCAGCATGTATCGAGCAATACTAGCCTGGACACGAGCTCGAAATGAGGAGGTCGAAGTCGAGAGAGCCGTCAATGGGAGGTACGAGGAGTAGCGCGCGTGATGGCGCTGGTAGAGCGGGATTAAGACGAATGTGAGGAGGAGGTAGAGCGCTGCTGCTACGACGAGGGGGACGAGGAAGGTCGTAAGGAGCGTGGTGGTCGCGGCGGAGGGCATGGTTGGGGTTGTTGGATTGGGAGGACTGGGATTGGGGGTGTCTGGGGGCGCGGGATGGGGGAAGTAGGGTTTCTCGTCGGTGGTGGGAAGGCGGGCGTAATGATGCTTGATGGTGTCGGGGGTGTGGGCGTTGGTTGTGGTGGCCATGGATGGGGGGGTATATTAGGTGAGGTTGGTGATATGTAGGCGTAAGTGTCAGTGGTGGTGTAAGGTGTGTGGTTAGAGGTGTTGCATATGGCGTTGTGAGACTGGAAGGTTCGGGATGGCGCGGCCCCTGCCTGCCACACGGCCACACGGCCACAGCGGAGATGGGGGTTAGATGCGCCGAGACTGGGGTAATTTTGTATGAGAGATTTTTATAGAGAGTCGATAACGATCACAGAAAGGGTTCGATGAGGTTATTGTGATGTTTTAATAGTTGTAGAATAAATAAAGAAATTAAATAGGTTTTTTAAAATTATTTTTGTACATCGCAGACGGTACTTAAATAATTGAATAAATATTCTGACGTATTTCTCGGTAATTCGATTTTATATTTTCTGACGTTCCGGAATGGGCAACAGCGTGATTCTAGCTGCTTGCCACATCGGGTCAAGTTCAGGGGATGCACAAGCCACATCGACCCAGAATATCGCTTAACTCGGCTAGACTGCTGTGGCTTTACATGGCTAATGTGGCTAGTGTGTCCTATTACAGTGGATACCACATGTGCATGAACGCTCATAGCCAGATAACACAGCATAACACAAGCATCAGCCATAATAATCTGGAGACAAGAGACATAATCAACGCCACAACACACATAGACAGGGTTGCCCTTTGCTTACGAAGAAGCTGGATACGATCTGGACTATCACCACTTCCTGCTCTTCGGCGTCCGATCTCTCTCAGGGGATATATATTCGCGGCTTCCTCGTAAGCGCCTCTCGCCCCCCCGCCCACTGTCTCTGCAGATCGCTCTTCCTGCCGTCCTCGAAACACACCCATTGGAGGGAAGAAGGAAGTCCCCCGGCTTGGTGGCTTGTGACTATATCCATAAAGGTACGTTCACTTTCAACCGCCTTCCCATACCTGCACCGTTTCAGCACCCCCCGGAGCATAACTTTATACTGATCAGGCCCGACCAGGACCCCTACACAAATAGGCTCTCGATTGCACGATCATCATTTGGAACTAATCTCGACTACTTCCTTTTTCGACTACCTTCAGCTGCCCAAGGTCAACAGCAACCAGACGCGAACCATACTCTGCGTAGCGTTACTTGCATATTCAACGCCGAGGTAAGCGCCTTGCCTCGTCCCCCTTTAGTGAATCGCCCAACGCGAGGAGACCCTTCACCTTGGGAACGGAACGTCGTTGATGCTGATTCCCTTGACACAACAGGTTACACATCGCCCAACATTCTGCTTTTGTATAGTAACGATCGAAAAAGATACCCTAGACGCAAACAACATAGAGATACCCACTGTCCAGGGCAGTACCAAGGAGGGGCATGGCATAAGACTTCAATGATTCCAGTAACGAAACTACACGAACAAGGCGCGTCGGGTGATTACACTACGACTAATAAATAAAGAGGGAAACCTTCTAGGGTGGACCGCTACTCATAATGTCAGGGTCGGACAGCAAGGGCCGCCAATCCTCGGGTGGCAAGTCTTTCTTCTCGAGAAGCAAGAAGGATAGGAGGCAGGACAGTGACGAATTCCTCGGATCGGAATTCCAGGACAAAGGATCAGTTGCGTCGAGAACATCGCGGCACGCTCGAGGCGTCTCGATTGCCTCGGTTGACCAGCTCCCGTCACCCACTACAGATCCAATGTCTGGCGTCATATCGTCGATGCCATACGACAATGCGCTCGACGGACGCTCACCGATACCGGTTGATTACCTCCCGCGGGGTGACCAGATGCCCGTACGAAGAGAGCCGCAGCCTCATCACTTGAATATGGGCGGGTCGGATTACCACCAGTATCCCGGCTTCGATCCATCAAGCACGCAAAATCAACAAAACGGTCCGACGCATGTCCTCTCCGGGCCGCGACCTCCTCCGAACTCCTCTAATATTACGATGGCATCGACGGGGAATAGGACGACACAATTACAGCAATGGGGACCAGGTGGACCAGGGAGGCCTGGTAGCTCGAGTGCGAATCATAACCCACGATACGACTCCTACTCGACATACTCGACGAATAATTCTGCTGCGTACCCTCGTCAGTCTTTTGATCAGCAAAGCGTGGGCTCTGCGGCAGAGAGGGCGAGCGTATTCTCCTCAAATGGCTCTTCAAGGACTATACAGCCGTCGGCCTCACAGGTATCCCTTGCTCCATCTCAAGCCTCGAGTCGAGATTCGCATCGGACCAATAGATTGCCACACCATCGACCAGATACTATGATGCAGTCATCACCGTCAAACTTCGATGTTACCAAGCCGGCAGACGACGGGGTCATTGAGCAGCAGTTTTTGGCACTGATGCAAAAGCGAGGATGGCACAACCTACCGGACCAGGCGCGACGTCAGATGTTGGCCTATCCGCCTGGGAAGAAATGGACACTTGTATATCAGGATCGCCTTACGGAATGGCAGGGAGAGCAGAAGCGGCGGACGACTGCGAGGCAATCGGGGATCTATGGACAGGCGGAGATAATGCTGGCCAACGCTGATGAAGAGGGAACACCAGAGTGGTTTGTGAGGAAGGTGATGGACAACAGCATTACACAGAAGCAGTTGGCCAGTCTGGCTGTTAGTTTACGGACGCAACCGATTAGTTGGGTCAAGACGTTCGTTGAGTGCCAGGGCCAGGTCGCACTGACGAATGTGCTTGGGAAGATAAATCGCAGGCAGGCAAATGGACCGGCCCCTGTGGATGGGAATACCAGCGACAAGGACTTGGATCGGGAGTACGATATTCTGAAGTGCCTGAAGGCTCTACTGAACAACAAGTATGGCGCCGATGATGCGCTTCATCACCAGCAAGTCATTGTTGCGCTGGCGACTTCCTTGATCTCGCCGAGGCTCACGACCAGAAAGCTCGTCAGTGAGATGTTAACGTTCTTGTGCCATTGGGGTGAGGGCCAAGGACATCTCCGCGTGATCCAAGCCATGGACCATGTCAAGAACCAGATGGGTGAGAATGGCCGCTTCGACGCATGGATGCGTATTGTCGAAGTCACCATTGATGGCCGTGGTAAGATGGGCAGTCTTGTCGGCGCCAGCGAGGAAGTCCGCAGTGGTGGCATTGGCATGGAGAACCTGCTCATGGAATACGCTGTTGCGACCCTCGTCTTGCTCAACATGACTATCGATGCGCCGGATAAGGACCTGCAGCTGCGGGTGCACATCCGCGCACAGTTCACAGCATGCGGGATCAAGCGGATCCTGACGAAGATGGAGGGCTTCCAGTACGAGTATATCGACAAGCAGATTGAGAAGTACCGTCAGAACGAGGCGATCGACTATGAGGACCTCCTGGAGCGCGAGAATAGTAGCATGAAGGATGGCGAGGAGCCGGAGATTCAGGATCTTAGCGACCCGACGCAGATTGTAAATGCAATCATGCAGAAGGTCAATGGCAGCCGGACGCAGGATTACTTTGTGTCTGCGCTGCAACATCTCCTGCTCATCAGAGACAATGATGGAGAGGAGCGGCTGCGGATGTTCCAGCTGGTCGACTCGATGCTTAGTTACGTTGCTATGGACCGGAGGCTTCCGGATATGGATCTCAAGCAGTCTCTCAATTTCACTGTGCAGAGCTTGCTCGACAGGCTGCACACGGACTCTGAAGCTCGGCAGGCGCTGGATGAGGCCCAGGAGGCACGCCAGGTTGCGGATGCCGCGATGGCAGAGCGCGACGAGGCGAAGGCGCAGATTGAGCTTGGTGCCGACGGCCTGGTCGCGAAACTACAGAAGCAGCTTGATGAGCAGGCACAGGTTATCGAGGTGCAGCGTCGCCAGGCAGATGGGCTGAAGAGCGAGCTGGAGAACATGCACTCGATCCGTGCTAAGGAGGCGCAGCGGAACGAACTGGAAACAAGAGAGCTGTACCTTATGCTTCGCGATGCGCAGGATATTGCTGCGTCGAAGGGGACTAAGAACGGGCTTGGCGAGAGTGATCCACAGCATATGAAAGGCATACTTGATAGGGAGAGGCTGATGGATCGCCTTGAGATGCAGCTGCAGCGCCAGAAGACGCAGTATAAGCTGGAAGGCAAGGTATGGGGCGCGGATAATGGACCGTCTGATCGTCTTCGTGCTCTCCGTGAGGAGATGGACGGCGGAGACGCGATCCTCGGCTCGACGCAACCAAGGGATCTCACTAATAGCGTTCTTGGCTCCGTGTCGAGATCGACAAGGATACAGAGGAAGCCCGTCGATTCGCAGGCCAACCTGGCTGAGTCGGATAGAGAGGACGAAGAGGCGGTGTTTGAGAAGCCAAGAGTGGTTGAGCTCAGGCGGCCGAAGGTTCAGGGCTCGAAGAACGTACCGGCTGTCGGAGCTAGTGAAGACTCGGACGATGGAATCACCACTGGGCCATCTCATCCAAGCCTCGAGTCGCAATCACCGAAGACACCTAGCGATGAGGACGCACAGAAGGCGGAATCGGCTGGATTCAATGGACCACCGCCGCCTCCCCCTCCCCCTCCACCACCTATGCCTGGCCAAGCCGGCGGATTCAATGGTCCACCACCGCCTCCTCCACCTCCTCCACCACCTATGCCTGGCCAGGCTGGTGGTTTCAACGGTCCACCACCACCGCCGCCACCACCTCCGCCGCCTCCAGGAATGGGTGGTGGTTTCTCTGGGCCACCTCCACCTCCACCACCTCCACCGCCCGGACCACCTGGTGCACCTCCGCTACCTGGCGCCATGGGCCCACCTCCTCCGCCGCCAATGCCTGGACAAACGTCTGGTAACTTCCTACCGCGTCCACAGTTCTCGACAGTCCCGACCTTAGGTCTGCCTGTGGCGCGCCCGAAGAAGAAGCTCAAGGCGCTGCATTGGGAGAAGGTTGATACCCCTCTGACAACGCATTGGGCGGCGCACGCGCCGACTCCCGCAGAGAAGGAGGAGAAGTATGCGGAGTTAACGAGGAAGGGTGTCCTTGACGAGGTTGAGAAGTTGTTCATGGCGAAGGAGATTAAGAAGATTGGCACGACGCGCGGGAATAAGACTGCGAAGAAGCAGATTATCTCCAGCGACTTGGCTAAGACGTTCCGTGAGTACCATCTTGTTGGGTTTGAAATTGTGTGGTAGGAAGATGCTAATAATTTTGTGCGTAGAAATCTCCCTCGCCAAGTTCTCGACGTATTCGGTTGAGAAGGTCATCCAGATGATCATTCACTGCGACAAGGAGGTGTTGGATAATACTGTCGTGATGGAGTTCCTGCAGAAGGACGACCTGTGCAATATCCCCGACAATACTGCGAAGCTTATGGCGCCGTATAGCAAGGACTGGACAGGCCCAGAAGCGAACAAGGGGAGTCCCGAGATGGATCCTGAGGAGCTGACGAGAGAAGATCAGATTTATCTGCAGACCGCATTTGAGCTTCACCACTACTGGAAGTCGAGGATACGTGCGTTGACTCTCACGAGGACCTATGAGGCTGAGTATGAAGATATCTCGACCAAGCTACGCCAGGTCGTCACTGTGTCCGAATCTCTCCGCGATTCCGTGTCGCTGATGAACGTCCTTGGCCTGATTCTTGATATCGGTAACTACATGAACGACTCGAACAAGCAAGCAAGTGGTTTCAAGCTTAGTTCATTGGCCCGCCTCGGTATGGTCAAGGACGATAAGAACGAGTCAACCTTCGCCGACCTGGTCGAGCGTATAGTTCGCACACAGTACCCTGAGTGGGAGAACTTCACCGATGACATCGGCGGCGTCGTGACAGCGCAGAAACTCAACGTTGAGCAGCTCCGCACCGACGCTAAGAAGTACATCGACAACATCCGCAATGTGCAAATGTCGCTCGACTCTGGCAACCTTAGCGAACCGAAGAAATTCCACCCTCAAGACCGTGTATCACAAGTCGTCCTGCGGTCGATGAAGGAAGCACGTCGCAAGGCCGAGCAGATGCAGCTCTACTTGGAGGACATGGTCAGCACTTACGACGACATCATGGTCTTCTACGGTGAGGACAGCGCAGACGAGAACGCGCGCCGCGACTTCTTCTCCAAACTCGCCATTTTCGTAACGGAATGGAAGCGCTCGCGCGACAAGAACATCACCTTTGAAGAAACCCGCAAGAAGAACGAAGCCAGCATGAAGCGCAAGAACGCCATGCTCCTTAAAGTCAACAGCGGCCTCTCCGACGGGAGCAGCGCCCCGCCCTCACCCTCATCTACAGGCGCCATGGACTCACTCCTCGAAAAGCTACGCGCCGCCGCGCCACAGGTCCGCGATCAGCGCGATCGCAGACGTCGTGCGAGATTGCAGAATAAACACCAGGTGCGCGTCGCGTCTGGTCAGAAGATTCCCGATTTCGACGAGATTCCCGAGCTAGAAGCTGGCCTGCAGAGTCCGGAGAGCGTGGCTAGTGAGTTGCCTGTGGCGGGCGAATCGTCACCTGCGCCTGCGGGCGCTGAGGAGGGCGGTTCGGATGATGTTGCAGCGCGCGCGGCGCTGTTGTTGCAGGGGATGCGTGGGACGGAAGGGGAGGACGCGGAGGTTGCGGAACGGAGGGATAGTGCGAGGAGGAGTCGGAGGAGGGATACAGCGGAGGAGGAGAGGAAGATGAGGAGGAGGAGACGGGAGAGGGTGGGGACGAGTAGTGCGACGACAGGGGAGGGAGAGGCGATCGCTGAGGAGGAGGAGGAGGAGAGGCCGGCGACGGCGGGGAGTGGAGGGGTGCCAGTTACGGTTGTGAGGCCGCCTACCCCTGAGGGAAGTCAGGCGAGGCCGATTGAGTTGGATGATTAGAAGGGGGAAAGCATGTAATTAGGTAATGGGGGTGGACTGGCTTGGATGATATGTTGGTACGATGGCATGGAAGGATAGAGGGTTGTGGTTGTTATATAGTAGTTGTGCGACATAGGGACGCGGGACACTTTGTATGCGCAAGAGTGGGTTTGGCGTTATGGGAGAGGGCTTGGAAAGGAAAGCCTGCGCTTGCTTGTTTTGTCGTTGTTTTATTGGGGTGGTGAGGGGGGGAGATATAAATATGCGTTCCGTCATCGTCGGTTTTTATAATGCAGAGAGTTTGAACTTGCAATGACTTTTGAGTTGATGACTTTATTTGTTTTGTGACGAGTGAAGGTAGTTCTGTCCACCTGATCAGAACTACTATCTCTCCTAGTCTCTACCCACCTATGCTGGGCGTTGCTAGTTATAAAATGCCCCCTTTCTTCCTCCCTGCAGATGGTCGTGAAGGATCCATCCACCCACCCATGTTGAAACCGCTCCCCGCATTCCATGACCCCCAAATCAGCAAAACAAACAAAAACGCCAATACATAACAATATTCCTACTTAATTCACACACGCACACACATCTACGCACCCGTAGCAAACGCACTCAGATACGCAGCCAACTTCTCCGCCGAAGCAACAGACACGGAATTATAGTTGCTAGCTCTGATACCACCAACGCTGCGGTGACCCTTTAGGCCCTGGAGTCCTAGAGCGGTGGCGCCGGCGAGGAAATCGGCTTCGGCTTTGGGGGTGAGGATGCGGAAGCAGATGTTCATACGGGAGCGGGCTGAGGGGTGGGGAACGATCTGTGGTTGTTAGTATGGGGGTTACCGGAAGAATGTGTGAGGGTGAGGGGAGGGGAAGATGGGCTCACCTCATAGACTTGCGGGTGTGCCTCCAGAGCGGAGTAGATAGCCTTAGCCTTCTGCTCCGCGACAGCCTGCTGTCCATCAACTTTGTTAGGGTACGTAGCCAGCAGCGACTGGAGGACCAGATCGGCGATATAAACATCAAACACCGAGAGTGTGTTGTATAGCGAGTTGTTCTTCGCAATAGTCGCGTAGTCCAAGATAATAGGTGGGATAGGCAGACCGAGCTGGCGCATCAACTTCGCCGATGGCGTCGCGAGGGAGGGAGGCAAGAGGCTCTTCCTGATCACAACAACGGTGATACCAGCCGTACCGAGGTTCTTCTGCGCACCGAAGAAGATAGCAGCGTATTTAGCGACGGGAATGCGGCGCGAGAGGATGTTGGAAGACATATCTGCCACGACGGCGCGGCCGTCGTCGATAGCGGCGGGGAAGGCGGGGAACTCAACACCATCCACTGTCTCGTTATCGCAGAAGTAGGTGAACGCCGGAGCCTTGGAGAGCGCCCAAGTAGACTCCTCGGGGATGAGTCCAAACTTGCCATTGTTGGCGACGCGGGAGTCGAAAGCGACGTTGACGTGTTCAGCGCCTAGGAGGCGCGTGGCTTCCTGGGAGGCCTTGAGGGACCAGGAGCCAGTGACGAGGTAATCGACCTTAAGCTCTTCGTCGACTGCCTTCTTCAGTGCAGCTGTGACGGCAGCTTCGTCGTCTGTGCCGAGCGCCTTTACGATTTCGAGTCTGCGCTTCTCGACCCAGAAGCCGATGAAGTTGTATAGCGTGGCGGAGAACTCGCCGCTGCCGCCTCCTTGCATGAAGAGGATGTCATAGTCGGCGGGGATGTCGAGGTAGGACGCCAGATGGGCTTTTGTGTCCTCGAGGATGCCGGAGGCGAGCGCGGAGCGGTGCGAGTGCTCTGCTAGGCCGAGCCCGGTGTCGTTGTGGTTTACGAGGGATTTGGCGGCTGTTTCGAGGACGGAGGTTGGGAGGCCGGCGGGGCCGGCGCCGAAGTAGGAGATTTCTGAGCGGGCGGGCATGGTGGGTGTGTTGTTTATGTGGTTGGTGAGTGGTTTGGGAGGGAGGGAAGGGAGGGGTGGTGGTGGGATATATAAATATAAGAATGCGGGGTGGGTTTTGGAGATAGTGGGGGGGTTTGCTTAAAAGTTCTGCCGGGGCCAAGAAGGAAGGGATCTCAAAGATGTTAATGGTGCAGATAATGAGGCCACGAATGAGGAGGGAATTAGAGGATCTCGAAGGCTTTATATTCAATTACGACCTATGACTACTACTGCGGGTAAAAGCAATTGCATAGATGTTTCTCACATATTGACTCATGATTGATCGAAACATCGCCGATGACGGGGTTTGTGCAGATTCCGTCCGTGCGCCTGGTCTGTTCCTATGTGTGTCGTGTTTACGTTTTTCCGCAGCCTCGTCCGTGGGGTACAGTAGTTCTTGATTCTTGTAGGGGATATTTGTCAGCCTCGTTTCATGAACATCTAATACAACATCACCATCTTCATATATACATATACCCCGACGACCGCACAGCGCCTGTCTCTGGCAAAAGAGCGACCGCCAAAAATAGAGGAAATGCCATTGGTTTCATAAGAGCCCAGCCGCCAGACCACGCGAGCAGGTCAACCACCCACCAACCAACCCACCATGTCTGAGGGACCAACCTCGCGCCCCCCTCCCATCCCCCCCGCCTCCTTCCGTAAGCCCCCCATCCCATCCCTCCCCCACACTCTCCTCCCTGCCCAGCACGGCACACCACCACTAACCACCCCCTAGCAACCCACAACTCCCCCCGCGTCTGGTTCCTCACCTCCTCCCTCTCCCCCCTCTCCGTGCGCCTCATCCGCCTCCTCCTCGCGCACGGCGACTACGTAGCCGCCGGCCTCCCCCCCACCGAGCTCGCCGACCCCGCCCGCTCCTCCGCCTTCCGCGCCCTAATAAACGAATGCAAATCCCCTCGCCGCACCTCCCAAGGCTGGGCCCACCGAATCCGCGGCATCAAGTGCGACGGGCGCGCGGTGTCGAGCGCGCAGGCCGCGCTGGCGGAGGCGGTCGAGACGTTTGGGCGGGTGGATATCCTGCTTTGTAATTCTTCGGAGGCGGTGGTGGGGTCGGTGGAGGAGCTGGGGGCGAGCGATGCGACGAGGGATTTGTGTAGGAGGCAGTTTGAGACGGTGTTTTTTGCGCATGTGAATTTTGTGAAGGCGGCGCTGCCGATGATGAGGGCGAAGCGGAATGGACATGTTTTGGTGCTGACGGGGGTGGGGGGGCATATTGCGACGCCGGGGATGGCGTTGCATTCTGCGGCGCAGTGGGCGTTGGAGGGGTTTTGCGATTCGGTGGCTTATGAGGTCGCGCCGTTTAATGTCAAGGTTACGATTGTGCAGCCGAATATGGAGGTTGGGGTGCTGAGTAACAAGGTGGTGTTTGCGCCGCAGCTGCCGCAGTATGATAGTGGGCAGAATCCGGCGCCGGGCCCGAGGGATATCTTGTGTAATGTTGTTGGATATCATCCGGAGGAGGAGGTGGATGAGAGTGGTGAGCACAAGGAGGAGGGGATTGTGAGTCGGTTCCCAGAGTTGTCGACTGAGTCGGCGGATCGGTTAGTGTTGGAGACGGTGCATGCGTTGACGGCGATTGGGGGACATGAGAATCCGCCTGCCAGGCATATTGTGGGGAATGAGGGCGTGCAGAATGTGAAGGATAAGCTGAAGACTGTGAGCGAGGAGCTGGAGGATTTTATTGAGGCGAGCTTGAGTGCCGATGGGGCGTACCAGCCCAACGCCTTGAGGGGGGAGAGTGTTGAAAAAGCGTCATAGCCATTAACAAAAGAGAGACATTTTGGAAATCGTTTATACTTCCATTTACTGCAAATAGCCAGCCCTTATATTAGCCCAATATTCGAGCCAATATGCAAATCCCTTGCCACCCTATCAACTCCATGAACTCCCTTATCCTTAACCCCAATCAAAAGCAAACCATCCGACCCCTCAGTCTTTAGCACCAACCCCAAACTCCCCACTATCATAACACTCCCCAATCCTCACCCCCCTCTGCTCAGCAATCAACCCAATGAGTCCCTGTCCAACATCTCGAATCTCATTATACGCATGCAGACGCTTGATATGCGCCTTCACCGTTGCCGCTGCGTCTGGGTTCCTTTGAGTCCGTTAGCTGCTGCGCTGATAACTGCCAGATGTGTATATGACGTCAGCATGGGGTGGGATGGGAGGGCAAATACTTCAACTTCCCCCTCGCATCTGCGAGTTTCATCCCCATAGCTTCTACCTCAGCCTCTAATTCCTTGTTACGCGCTTTTATCGCTTCCTGAACCCGTCAGAACCTCATCATCCCACTTCCACTTCCGCCCCCCTAGCTAGTAAAACGGGAAGACTCACAATCTGCCTTATCCTCTTCTCTTCCGCCCTAGCTTCTTCGCTCAGCGGCTCCGGAGGCATCGTAGACTCATCATTGACCTTTGCTATACCCGCAGTGGAACCTGACGCAACGTCATCAATTCCGGTAGAGGAGGGCCTTTCTGGAGTCTCTTGATCCGCAGAGCTTGGGCCAGGAGACGCGGACCTCTTCCTCGAAGTCCCGAGCGCGATGGTAGCCGCGGACCGGACGGGGGGTTCTGGGGAGGTGGATGGTGAGAAGGGGGAGGACTCTGCGTCTGAGTCTGGGATTGTGCGGGATGATGACGTTTCAGGCATTGTTTTTGTAGGTGTATGTGGAGTTTGGCTGATGTGAGGGGTGGTGATGGGGTGTTGGGGAGGTGGGAGGTAGGTGCAGGGTGGTTTGGCTTGGCGTAGTGTTGTTACGATTAAAGATTAGATGTGGAATTTGACGTTATTAATGGAAGTGGCTTGTATTGAAGATGAAGAGGTTGAGAATGGGAATGTAGGTGATATTAATACAGTACTGGTTTGGCTGTTAGCCTACTCCCATGAATACAGCTTATTACCTTAAAAATAATATATACTAACAAACATACACACGCACACATACAGAAAGCTTATTTGCACACACATATACGGCGAATAAGAAAAGCATGCAGTAAACGGGGTAAAAAGGTTTCTCTTCTCGGGCGCAGGATATACGTCTATCTCTCTCTCTCACCAGATCCACGCCAACATCATCCAGGGCCGAGCCATACCGCTCAAAACCCAGTATCTATAACGGATACCACCGTCCGCCCATATCCCCTCCCCTTCCTTACAGGCCCAAGGGCAATCCAATCCACCCCCTCATCCGCTCGCCCACACAAAACCGAGAAACCCGTCCAAAACCCCAAACTTTTCCCACCCGACGCTACAAGCTCAGTAAAACGACTCCACCATCGTATCCTTAAGACTCGTATTAATACTCCCCGGCGCCATCCCCTCACCCAACCTAAACACGCTCTCCACAACACTCAGCTCCGTAGCCGTAGTATCCAACCCCGCCACCGCAAGCCAATCATTCACCACCATCCCGGCCCCCACAACACTGCTCCCGCGATTGATACTCCCCGCCACCAACGGCACCTGCAGCAGACTACTCAGCTCATCCTGGTCCTGGATGCTCGTCTTCGGATGCACGAGTCCACCTTGGTTGCTAAGACTCATGTAAGAGCCAACTAGCACATTATCCGCGATCGTCTGGCGGAACACCTCGACGCCCAGCACATCAGCGATGATCTCCTCCGTCTCGCGCTCGATATCGGGGTGGACGAGCGCCACGTGGTCGTTGGACACGATGACGTTGCCCAGGGCGGAGAGGCGCTCTTCTATGCGTTGGATCTTCACGCTGTCAGGGATGCTGTTGCGGAGGTGCTGCAGCTCTTGGTCCGTCGTGCTGGTGGGGACGAGGAGGCCCTTGCGGTTTCCGGCTGTGAGGCGCCCGATGATGCGCGTGCCGGCGATGGTGCAGTGGCAGATGGGGATGACGTCTTGGAGCTCGGCTTCGAAGATGCTGTTGGGGGGGTTGTGTTAGNGGGGGGTGTGCAGTATTTGCGCATGCTTGTGCTGGTGGTGGGCAGGTTGGAGGGGCAAACAAAGAAATCCTCACCTGTAGAAGTTCTCGCTCGCACCAACAGCGACGAGTGCATATGAGTTTGTGAGCGTCGAGAAGACTCCGACCCTGTTTGTAGTGTCAGTCAACTATTCTCTTCCTCCCAGCTTATGCGCAACCATCCATCTCCGTTGCGTCGAAATGTGTGTGCGATCGCTCGCTCGCTGAGCCTCATGGCGGGGTACCTACTCATTCGAGTTCTCGAACTGCGCGCGGACAGCCATATTTGGTAGTAGTGGTAGGTTCTGATTCTGTTGGTCTAGTATCTTGTCTATTTCTATCAAAGACTTCTTTTTGTCGTCAAACTTCCTCCTCGGTCGTGTGTTGTCGTGATCGTTGTGTATTTTTCTTTGTTGGTGGTGGTTTGTAATGTGAGCGACAAGAACCCAGTAGTGCGATTTACCTATGTATATATCTGCACTTCTCTCTTACTTTTTTCTGCCGGCCGGACCCCAAGAATCGCCTAGGCTTTTTGGGTACTTTGATAGCGAAAGAATTGTCAACTGCGATGACGCTAGACCGCTTGTAACCCAAAGGAATGTGGGGCTGGGGGACGGTGGCGTGGGTGACTAACAAGCTAGGGAGAACAAGGCTGTGGCTGATGAAATTGTGACTATTGTGACTCCCCAGCCGGAGAGGCAAGGGGGATGACGAATTATGATGATTTTTGTGGGCTAGGTGGGATTAGGAATGTAGGGAGTGATTTTCTAATAATAAGGCGTATTAGGAGGAGTCAGAGGGGGATTTACACCGAAGCTTAGACGCGGTAGATGAGTCAAATTGGCGATATTGGCTCCATACCTGCATGGCTGCATAGCTGTGCAGGTGCCTGTAAGATTTGATTCTCCCAGTGATATGGACAAGGCGGAGCTCTTGCTCGGAGGTGATCGATCACTCACTCAATCCCTAAACGCCTTGTCGATTGAGGAATTGCAATTTTATTTCTTTCCTTCATCCTGTCTGTCCATCCGCCTTGCGTTGTTGGCTTACAATATCATCACCCACTCACTCAACCCCCAGCACTGGAAATCACATCCGAACCCCTACCCACAGCAATCAAACATCATAATCTGAAATAAAAATTGTAATTTTGTTTTCTTCCTCCATTCTATCCGTCTCCGGCCATCTATCTGCCTATCCTCCCTTCCCCAGATAGGGTATTTACGAATCCACCCATCCATGCTATCCTATCCTAACTTCCCCTCTCAAGGCGATGATGCATTCATATTCCACAGGCTCCATCTCAACCTCCCATCGCTACCACCATAACCTCAATCTCAATCTCAAAATCAAGTTCAGTAACGTTCTCATTCTCGTTCTCATCCCCATCCCTATCCACATCCCTCCCCCCCATACCCCATCCAGTACATCCCCCCCAAAATAGAAAACAAGAAAATAAGGAAAACCAACTATCCATCCATCCTAGCCAGGCCGAAAGTAAGAGCACATGTTCAAACCAATCCTGACCCATCCACCCGCCCCAGCAAAAAACCCATAGCCAAGGACCAAAAACAAGAACAAGAAAAAAAAAACGAATGTAAGTAAACGCTGAAAAGAGACGACATCCTCGCGCCACCATATGCGACGGCAAAAACGCAAAGGCGCAAAAACAAAAAGAAAAACGTATTTATGAGACCTAAGATACAAATGAACCGCCCGTCCCCAGCCATTCCCCCGCATCGAAGGCAGGACGGACGATCGGGCGGCCAGGTATGTATTATACAAATCTACCACATATGTAGAAAAATAGTCGTTTGTGTCGTGTTTATGTAAAGTAATCGGAAGGGACAACACCTTCCCATCTCCCCATCTTCCCGGTACTGCCAAATCCATCAACCCATCCAACGAAAAAACCTACCGCCTCGGACTCGGATGCGGTGGCAACTGATGCGGACTCCCATGATGCAAATGCGGGCTCTGATGATGCTGATGCGGACTCTGATGGTGCTGGTGCGGGCTCTGATGCGGGTGCATCTGATGCTGCGGATGCGGCAGCGGTTGCTGATGCGGGGGCGGATAAGGCGAGTACGGCTGCCGTGGCGCAACTTGTCTGTATCCTCCCTGATACTGCGGGCCCTGTGGACCCCCCTGTGACCCCTGTTGCCCCTGTTGTTGTTGCTGATCCCCCAAATAAGGAGGTAGCTGCACTGGCGCCTCGTAGAACCTCTGCTGCTGGTGCTGGTCATGCGACATCTGCTGCTGCGGTGGTGGCGGCGGAGGAGGAGGTTGCTGGTACCTATGATGTTGTCTCGGTACTTCATTCGGGATAGCGCGCGGGAGAATATTGCGTAGCCCCGACGAGGAGCGGGAAGGGCGGAGAGATGGGCTGGAGGAGGGCCCGTAGAAGGAGCTTGGAGGGTGTGGCTGGATGGGGGGGTATTGCATTTGCATTGTTCGTGGGGGTGGGGGTCCTTGTTGCGGGTGTGGAGGGGGATGGGCCATCATGACTGGGCCGGGGTAGGGGCGTTGTTGCTGCTGAGCATGGGGAGGTGGTGGTGGCGGTGGTGGTGGGCCCTGTGGTGCAAGGGGTGGGAGGGCGGTGTGGCTTGGGCTGGGGTTGTTGATGAATGCTATACTGAGCATTTGGTTTTGGCTGCGGGGCGTTGGTGGTGCTTGCTGCATAGGCGGCTGCGCTTGCTGGAAACTGGGGCGACGGACGGGTTGAGGTGGTGGTGGCGGGGGTGGTGAATGGACCTTTCGCTCCGAGATGGCAATCTCAATCGCATCAGCGAGGAGAAGCAATTTCGCAGTATCCGGGGTAGGAGGTCGCTCGATAGGAGCAGCTGCCTCGACTGCCGGGGTTGCATCCTTCTTCTCGGGAGACTCTGAACGATGTACCTTCTCAATGAGCTCCTTTTCGATAATCTGTGACGCGGCCAAGATGTCCTCAATCATATCTCCCTGGAGATCCTTATCCCTCGCAATCGCATCAAACGTCGCCAACCCAGTCCTGCCCAGGCCCGCTCTCAAGCTCATTCCTGCATCCATGCGTCTCTCAAGCTCCCTCCACTCCCTCTCAGTCATGATAATATCCCATGATTTGGATGTCGATTTTCCATCAGGATATTCTTCATCGCGAACGTATATAGGTGCGGGCGTACTCTTCAGGACCTTTTCCCAGTCCGTTGGAGGCACCGCGTTATCAGGGTTGATAGAGCCAGGAACAGGAAGTCCCATCCTCGGATGAAGAAGATGCCTGCTGATAAGCTCCTCATCGTAATCTTCAGCCTTACCCGAAATATCATAAATGCCTCTGAACTGATCCAGGTGAATATAGCCACTCGGTATCGGACCCCTGTTAGTATCCTTGATCTCCTCAGGGTAATTTCTGAGGCCAATCTCATCATTCGTAAACGTAATCCACGGCTTAACAACAGCCCTATTATTAGGCTCTTCCTTCTGAGCCCCCTTCTTGGACTCAGTAGGGATGCAAACACCATACTCATCGAACTGGTACTTATTTCTTTGGCGGCTCGGCGTTGTGATAATCGGGGGCGCCTCAGGAGCTATCTCAACTTCTGAATCTTCTCCACCCTGTGTCGTGGCAGAAAGCATAGCAGGAGCGTGACGCTTTGCAACTCGTCGTCCAAGTGGCTCGTCGTCTGTAATGCGCTTCTTGCTCTTTCTTCCTCTCGGTACAGGAACCTTGCCCTTCTTAACCTCAAGTTCCACAGGCGTAGCTACTTCTTCAGTCTCATTTTCTTCCGCGCCTTCCAATACAGCTGATACATGGGCAGGGTCAAGAGTCTCAATCTAGTTTAGTTAGTAATGTCACAAATCCAAAGAAGTACAGCAAGCATACCTCAGTAACAGTCGCAGCATCGTCATCATCCCGACCTGCCTGCTTCAAGATATCCATAATAGCCCGCTTACAAATCATCTCATACTTCTCCTGCAACTCCTTGACCTCCAGCTGCTTCAAATTAGTACTCTGATCACGCGTCACTTCTACCAAAAAACTTACATTATGCTGCTGCCACGTCATGGCCACATTAGCCTCAAACTGCCTGTCCAACAAATCGCGCTTCAACCGGTCCTTCCGCTCATTCTGCGCCATCACCTTGGTATGGCGTGCGTCGAGACCTCTCATAACATTATCATAATAAGGCGTCTTCTTATGGCGATCCGGATCCTCCTCCAATTCCTCAAGAGCGCGATCAAGCAGCGCCTGCTCGGCTCTTATAATGATCTTCCGGAGGTCTTTATATGATGACCTCAGGTGAGCTTGCCTGTCGTAAACCGCTTGGACGAGTGCATCATCAGAAGTCTTTCTCTTTCCCGGCGCGCCCTTTTTCTTTGATGCGGCTTTCTTGGAAAGTGCTGCAGCCATTACCTTGGCTTTGACAGCGCCGTTTGGCCATCGACCCCTGCCTCTGGGTTTGATAGGAGTACCGGCGTCAGATTGAACATTCTCAACTTCTCCATTGACGGCATCCACTACTTCTTCCGCAGCGGGAGCAGAAGGGATGGCGTCGTCATCCTGGGTAGCTGCATGTGCTTTTGTTGACGTAGACCTGGTCCTAGCACCCGCCCGCGTAGTTACCCCCATCGCACCTGATTCCTTTTCAACGCGCTCATGAGGCTCAATAGAAGCCATAAGCTCATTACTCGACGACAAATTCTCCTGCTTCCTAGCACGTGATGAAGTCCTAATAACCTGAATCTCCCGTTCCGACTGCGACGACTCCTTGTGCAGCGACGCAACCGGCGTAACGTGACCATTAGTGATTTCCTCGACCACCTCAGCATTAGCGACCGCTGATTCCGCATTAGAATGTCTACGCCCTCTATTCCTAGTAGAAATGCGCATGGGCGGCGCCACCGACACCGAGCGTGACTTTTTACGCGGTGGCTGGTGGCCGTCAAAATCATCATCGTCCGCGTCCCCGATAACCGAATCCGCGGCACCACCGGGCTCCCCACTCATCTCAGCAGCCTTGCGCTTGCTCGAGCGCGTGGCGAGGGGTTTTGGGAGATCAGATACCTTTGGTTTTGGTGGCGGAACGTAGTGATCTGGACGTGGTTGGTTTTTTGGTGGGCGACCTCTGCGTTTTGGGACGTTGGGTGGAGGGAGCACTGGTAATGCCGCGGGCGCGGCAAAAGCACTGGCGCCGTGTGAATTAGTAGATTGGTGAGTGATGCTCGCATTGCGCAGGCTGGGGATGCTGAGTTTGATGATCAGACTGGGACGTGATGGAGTCGAGGTGTTTGGCCCGTGACCTGCACGAGAGGCGGCTTCATCGCCATTTCTGGACATTTTGCTGGGTGCGTGGCCCAGGAATGTGATGATTTTCGGTCCAGAGTTAAAAAGAAGTGACCGACCACTCCACCAACGGGGTGAGAGAGTCACTTGGCGGGAATGATTGATTGTAATGACGATCAATGAAGGAAGCGTCAGGTTAGAGTTGATATTATGAAGATGAAGGACGGACGGGGGGGTTGGTTGGTTTGGTGTACGGGGTGGATGATGATGGAAGGGGAGGCGTTGCAAGTTTCCAGGAAGGGGTGGGTTGGGTGTGTACAGTTTTGAGTTTGGCTGTAGAGGGTAATTAAAGAATTTGACGACTCCTTAATGAAGTCGGTCGATGAGACAAATAGAAGCCAACAATGGGCCTTATTGAAGCAATCATCTGCAATAGCTGATGAGCATCTGGAGGTAGGTTTAAAAAGATGAATAAGGTAAGAAGAGGTTTTTGATTGTTAGAAACGTGACCAGGAAGGGACTGAGAGAGAGTGAATACGTGTGAAAAGTGGCTATTGAGACAATTGAAAGAAAGCTGGAATGGATCCCTCAATCCCAAGGTTTCCGTATTTTAGCGAGATTTTTGGGTTTAATGGGAGGATGTGATTGGTTGAAGGGGTGTGTCCCGCTCTTCCTAAAATTGAATTATGGAACTATGGAACTAAATGGGACTTATGGGACTTATGGGACTTATGGGACTATGGGAACATCGACAACTGGCAAGGCCGGGGTATGAGAAGAAAGAAGAAGAACCGCATTATCCGTAGTGTTGTTATTTATTTATTTATTTATTTATTTATTTATTTATTATATTGATAGTCTAAGCTTTGATGGACAATAGAAGAATAGATAGAGAGTTCAATAGAAGGCTGTAACAATGAACAGAGGGTACGATTGAATACAATCAATTCAGTAAGGCAATAAGTAAAAATGTTGTCGTTGCCTTTGTTTCCGTGAGCGTACGTAGTACCTCCGTACTTTGTGGTCCACACTTCACTTGCTTGTAAGTACCTATACATACATAATGTACGGAGTAGGTACTTGAACTGTTTTATTATGGGTTATGTATGAGCTATTGGGCTATTCTAATCTTGGCAAAAGAGAGAGGAGACAGCAACATTTAACGCCACATGCGAAGACCCCTGTTTCTAAGGAGAAAAAGAGAGACAGACACCCAGCGAAAACAGCCCGAATGCGCGTATAGTACAGTACCATAATAAGTAAAAGGTATTGGCTCTCAGATGCTTATGGTACTCGTAGTCCATCAATACGAACAACAGCAGGAATGTAAGACGCTTCTATCCATCAGTAATATAAGTAGAATAGCAGACAAATAAGAAAATAATAATAATCAACCACCAAACGCGCATAGTAATCACGCATCACGTACCATACCATACCATACCACCCATCCATCCACAACCAACTGACACATGACGCACGGCTCGTAGTTTCTCGTGGCTGGTTGTTGTTTCCTGGAAAATGGGAAAATCAATACCCCGTTAAAGCAGCAGCAGGAACAGCAGCAACAGCACAAACCAAGCCAGTTTGACTAGCGGCCCAATGAATCGTTACAGATTACAAGGAGCAGAGAAGATCACCTCAGCCCAGCCACGGCCCAGCCCCGGCCCAGCTCGGTGTTGGTGGTCAGAGGGGAGGATTATGTATCATTGATGTTGGAGGATTCGTAGTGTTATGGTATATTGTATATTGTATATTGTACTGTACTGTACTGTTATGTTGTAGTAAATGCAGATGGATGGAATTAATATGAATACTCAAACTCCCGAACCATCCCGATGAAAAAAGACGCGTCGATGATGTGACAAAATTGTAAGAGATTGATGCAGACAGCAGGGTAAACTGCCAGCTCACCGCCACCAACCTCTCAATTGGGCACTACTACTGTAAGACTATGTATAGAATGTCGGTATGAGCTTGTAGATGATGCATGTGTATGTATGTAGAGTAGAGTAAAATTCTTGGTTTTGAGGAACTGGGTACTGGGCAGATAGATAGATTGCCCTGAGTCGTGGGTGCATTTGAATACGCCCACCACCATGAGTGCGTGTAATCACATGAAACGGTCAGTCTGTGGTATGGCCTGCGCGTCTATTCTGTATTTTGCGGCGGCTGATGTGTATACCGTAGGCAAAATGGAGTTGAAACAGGATAAACTGCGTTGAAGGGATGGAGCCGTGGTGATGCATTGGGACACGCACTCCGCGACGACTATATGCAATTACATGACACAGCCAGTCTATCGTATGGCATCCACATCTATATTACTTTGTAGTTGATCTATATGCTGTAGGTAAAATGAGGTTCAAAGCAGATAGATTGTATGGATGGCCTTGAATCGGTGTAATCGTGTATTTGAATACACGCCCACCGCGACGACTATATGCAATCACATGAGAAAATCAATTTATTATATGACCTACGCATCTATTCTAAGTGACCTTGTAATCGACGTGTATACTGTAGGCAGAATGAGTTGGGAAGTAGGATAGACTGTATGGACGGGTTTCTTGAGCCTCAGTGAAGGATTTGCATACAGGCGCCGCCACGGCTACGTACAATCACATAAAACGGTGATTCTGCCATATAGCCTATATATCTATCCGCGTAATTCTGTAATAAATATGTATACTGTAGATAAAAGATGTCTGAAAGCATGATGGACTTTGCAGAAGGACTTGAGTTGTGATTGTACGCTCAGCCGTGGTGGTTGTGAGGCATTTGCGTGTGTCTACTGCCACGGCTGTGTATAATCACGTCAAACAATGATTCCACCGCATGACCTACATATCTATCTATATAACTCTGTAGTAAATGTGTGCACTGTAGTTATAATACATCTGAAAGCATGATAGGCTGTGTTGAGTTGTGGTGATGGTAGTGGTGGTGAAGCATTTGCATGCGTCGACAGCGGCTGAGTGTACAATCACATAAAACAATCATTCCATAGTATGGCCTCCATAACTATCTATACTATTCTGTAGGCAATATGTATACCATAGTAAAAACGGGTCTCAAAGCATGATGGAATTTATAGTAAGGCTTGAGCCGTGGTGGTGGTGGTGATGCTGCTGGTGGTGATAGTGAAGCATTTGTGTTCACCTACCACCACGGCTGAGCGTACCATGACATGGACCAGCCAGTCTATTATATGACCTCGATGCGCATATAAATTAAACTTGGATTGTATACTGTAGACATAATAAGTTCGGGAACTGGATAGACTGCATAAACGGTCTCGAGTCGTGGTGGTGCTAGTGGTGGTGCTAGTGGTGAAGCATTTGCATACGCCCACTGCTACCGCTGAGCGTAAAATCACATGGAACAAAGATTTCATCGTAAAGTCAACATATCTACGCATACAATTCTGTAGTAAATGTATATACAGTAGCTAAAATGAGCCTGGGAGCATGATGGACTGTGTAGAAGGAGTCGTGGTGATGGTGGTGTGGTGTACACATACACCCAAAACCACCGCTGAGCGTATAACCACACGAAGTAGCTAGTTTATTGTATAGTCTACATATCTATCTATAATAATACTATAGTAAAAAATGAGTCTAAAGGCATGGCAGGTTGTGTAGATGGACTTCATTTGTAGTGGCGGTGGTGATGCTGGTGGTGGTGAAGTATTTGCATACACCCACCACCACCGCTGGGCGCACAATCACTTGAAACAGCCAGGCAATCGTATAGCCTCAATACTCGTATATCTCAAAGTTAGTCTGTATACTGTAGGCAAGATGGGTCTGGAGACAGGGTAATAGACCTTATAGATGGGCTGAAGTCGTGGTGGTGCATTTATTTGAATACACCGACTGTCACGGCTGTGTGTACGAATCACATGAAAATACTCATCTCACTGTATGGCCTACGCATTTATTCTACATGGGATTGTGGCGACTGATGTATATACTCTACGGAAGATGAGTTGGAAACTATATAGACTGTATTGATGGAGTTAAATCGTGGTGGTGAAGAATTTGAATCAACCCACCATCACGACATGGTGTGCAATCACCTGCATCAGATACTTTACCGCATGGCCACCGTATCTGTGGAGTCTTGCAGTGGCTGATATGTATACTCTACGAATGAAATGGGGTTGGAAACAGGGAAAGTTCTACAGATGGGTTGGAGCCGTGATGATGCATTGATACACTCATCACCACGGCGGTGTGCGCTGTGCAATCATATGAAGCCACCACTCTCCCACCTGCCTTACGGGCAATGGATATACAACAGAAATTCTTTATATGGACGAGCACAGAGCTAACGATGCTTTTGTATACCGTGTATTAATGGGTAGAGAATGCCCACGCCGGTGCAAAACATGGATGGTCCTTCAAAACCGAGGTTGGTGAACAACTACACAAGAGCACTAGGCAGCTGTGTAATTCGTGGGGAAAGGGCACACAGTACATATATACTAGAAATGCTCCTCATATGAATAAAATCGAGCAAGAGATTCCTCATACGGCAGGAGTCCCTACACCGAAGAACCGTAGGGGGCTTAGAAAATACGAAAGATTTTTCAAAACCGAGGCATCCCTTCCAAAGAGCGATTTTGAAGCAGAAATCACTCTACAACAAGCTACGATGCATCAGTCCTTCAAATCGAGGTAGGCATACTTTCAGTGACCGGCGTTGGGTGGCTGTTCACCGGAGAACAAGCCATACATCCATCACTTGTTGAAATTGAGGCAGGACTTCTGAAGACTGTTCCCAGCTAGCCATTCACTGTAAATAAGCTCTGACACATTAATTGTTTAAACCGAGGTAGGCCCTCTTCAAAATCAGATTTAGGTGGAATTAACTTTAAAAAGACCATGAAGCATCACATTATAGCATTTTAGATCCTATCCTCTATAAATTATACCCAGACCCATCAATCATTCCTTCTTCCCCTCAACCTTCCCCCCCTCCCTCCCACGCCCATACCCCTCCCTCCTCCATACCCCCCACAACCTCCCCACCACCCACGCAAACCCCAAGCCAACCACCACCGCCGTCCCAACCTCCAACCCGCCATTAAACCCCGTACTCAACACCGGAACTTCTACCTCCTTGTACCCCGCCTCCCCGCTCTCCCTGCTAAGATGATAAAACAGAGTCTGCCCCGCAAATAACCCATCATACCCCAAATCCACGCGATCAAACGGGTTCCCCTCCAATTTACTTTCCTCATCCGCTTCACATGCCCAGAACACCACCGGGGAGGGGAGAGAAGTGGTGCTGTACCCTGACTCGCTGGGGAGGAGGTAGCGGAGATGGAGAGGGATTTCCGCGGTCCATGAGTCCTCGCTAGGACGAGGCGGTGCGAGTTCGACGAGAAGATGGGATCCCCAAAGTGACATTGTGTATTCGGGAGCCTCGAGGTCAACGGGGACAGTGACGTCGCGAAGGGAAGCGAGGTTCTTGGATGCCATGAAGAGGGAGTCGCGGAACTGGTATTTATCGGGGAATACACTCCTCGGTAGCATTAAATGTGCGTTCAACGTACACCCCTCCCTATTTTTCGGCGGCTCACTGGAGCTAAGTGAGAGTTGTAGGGTAGGATGTAAACCAGTGGGTTTGATGAAGTCGCTGCTGAATTTCGCAGGGTGGACGTGATGCCGGCTGGGAAATTGAAACATAGTTGGCGCAGGCTTTTCTGATTCCCCCAACACAGTGAGGAATCCGGCCATGTTGAGGTCATCTGGTTTAATCGGTTTCTCATTCGATAGGATCCCCAGCTCGACGCGGTCGGTGTGGTCGATTTTGGATACTACGGCGCTGCTCCAGGTGCGGGGGGACCAGAAGGTTGTTATTGTTGCTGCGGAGCTGGAGGAGCGGAAGTCGAGGTCAATATAGGAGGCGCTGGAGGCTTCGTCGAGGCGGGTTAGGCATGTTGTGCTTTGGCAGAGTTGTTTGACGTAGGTGCGGAGGGCGGTTGCGCCGTTGGGGGTGAGGGCTGAGTCGCGGAGGTAGAATTCGTAGGTGGGTTTTTTTTGTTTGGGGGTTTTGGGTGGGAGGGTGGTGAAGGATATCTGGGAGTCTTAGCAATTGGCCTTCGAGGAGTGGAAGAGGGGGGGGAGGGGGGGGGACGGTTTACTTCGGGAGTCTGGCAGAGCGACTTATCTTGTAGGTTGAAGAGCGAGTCTATGAGGCCACATAATAAATCACTGAATCTTAACCACAATATCAGCGATGGGGCAAATGATATACATTCCTGTTGGCAACATACTCCTGACCCTCCTTCGCAAGCTCGGTCTTGGGTGTATAATACACATGCAATCCTGGCGCCAGCTTCGAATTGAAGGGCGGTATTGAATTGTACACCGCCGGCGTTACATATCGAATATGCAGCTCTTTCGTTTGGCTAAGCGCTACACGTAGGTCTTGCGGGAGCTCGTCAAGAGATAGTATTATTTGATCCTCCCTTGCGGCTTTGAGGCCAGTGACTGATAAGGTGTTGGTGTGGATGCCGATTGACTTCGGATCAATCCCATCCTGCGGCTCGTGAACGAAAGTGATTCTCTGACGCATCTTGTAATATTCGAATATATCGTACTTTCGACCCGGGTTTCGTTACTGGTAGATCGTGATTGGGGAAGTTCGCCCAATAATTGTAGAACTTCCGACACCTTGCTGTCACGAGTGAGGTTGGAGCTTGACTTCACAAGGCTGCGGTTACGTTGTTTCTGAACCAAGAGGCTGGGTAGCCTTATCAGCTCCACCCAACCACAAGCTCCGCCACCCATCGACCAATGTTCGTCACTGGCAGACAAAGAGGCAACAAAAGTACGTAGAGTACGTATGTATGCCAACCACCCATCAATCCAGTACCTGAAATCTGTCCTCTCTCTCTTACATTCTCCTAACACTCATATTTCTATATCAACTTGAATAACACTCCAAACTTCATGTCCTCACATTGAAGTTCTCGTGACCTCATTTCTCAAACCCCGCCATTCCGTCACAGGCACAACCTCAAAACTCTCACATCCACCACCAAAACCATGCACCTCCCCCCCCTCACCCCCCTCCTCCTCGCCCTCCTCACCCTCACCCCTCCAACCATCGCAGCCCGCAAATCCGGCACCAGCGTCCTCCTCAGCCAAGTCAAATCCCTCACCCTGCGTTCCTCGGCACAAACCGCCCACCGCCGCGTCCCCGCCATTCCACAGCTAAAATGCGTCGGTGGAAACGGGTGCCGTCATTACCAGGTCGATGTCATGCGCTGCAAGAATGCGGGGAGCGATTACGATGATGAGAATATCCAGTGGACGTGCACGGCTGATTTACCGGAGGAGTTTAAGCTGGGGAGCACGGATGTGATATGTGAAGGCTATGATAGTCCACAGGATCCGAGGGTGCTGAAGGGGAGTTGTGGGGTCGAGTATCGGTTGTTGTTGACGAAGCGGGGGGAAGAGGTTTATGGGAGTGGAGGACATAATGTATTTTCCGGCGGAGACGGCAACATGACTGGACTCGCGCAGGTGCTGTTTTGGGCGATTTTCTTGGGCGTGGCGGCGTGGATTGGGTATTCGATTTGGCAGAGCTTGGGGACTACGCCAGCGGTACGGAGGCAGCCAAGGCGTGATGGGTTTTGGGGAGGCGGCGGTGGAGGAGGGGGAGGCGGAGGGGATTACCCGACGGACCCGCCACCACCTTATCCAGGAACAGGAAAGCCGTCGTCCGGGCAGGAAGGGTGGAGGCCTGGGTTCTGGACTGGTGCGGCGGGAGGAGCGGCGGCGGGGTATATGGCTGGGAGTAGAGGAAATAGGCAGCAAGATAGGAGGGGGACAGGTGGGTGGCTTGGAGGTGACCGGCAAGAGCCTCGAGGGGGCGGAGGGTGGATGGGGGGAAGTGGTAATGGCTACAATTATGGGGGACCGAGTAGGTCGAGCTCTGGAGAGTCATCGAGTTCTGGTGCTCGACATGAGAGTACGGGGTTTGGATCGACGTCTCGGAGATAGAGAGTGTATTCATATGTATGTATATAGACAGTCAGCGGACATTTCACCTCAGGGCACTTGAAAAAGATATCAGCAATGTAGCTGTATTAATTGTATATCTACTTCTATGACGAGCAGTCTGATACCCAACCGTTAGGGAAGACACTCTCAATCGTAGCAGCGAGGACTATCCTAGGCAGTCGGCATAGGGGAAGCCAGGCTATCATCCATCGTGCCGAGGAAAAACTAATGTACAATTATGGGGCCCAACTTGACAAAAAAGCTGCAGGAAGCCCATCGCCAAAGCCTAGAAAACGTCCGAAAACATCATACAACCTCCTGCACCCCCAACCCACCATACAAGTCCCTTCCTCAGAAGGTTGGTCCCTCGAATTTCTGCACGGACATACATAAAGATCAAATGGAAATTTGGCGTCTGCCAGTAGTGACTGTGAAATCACATGTGAACAGCCATGACGTCCATCTTGTCGAAAGCCTTGGAGCAGTTGGGACATTTCCTCATGCGATTGGCAAGGCGATTTTCGACACAGTGGTTGCAGAAGAGATGGCCGCATGTCTTCAAGGCCGTATTCTTGAAATCTTTGCGACAAATAGTACATAAAGCAAGCATCTGACGAATCCGTTAGTAAATTCCAATACAGTAGTGACTAACAAACTTACTCTCAGCATTTCTTCTTCGCCGGATTGATTGCTTAAGCTCTTTGCCTTCCAAGTCTCCTTCTCTTTTTCGGATTGCTCAAATCGAGTACGGAATTGTTCGAGTTCCGTCTCGACCGACTGCACACGTTGCTTTGTGGTGGATAGAGCGGTATCCTTGGACTTCAACATGTTGGTAAGTTCCGATACCTGTGCCCTAAGACCCTCCAGCTTGGATGCTGACTCTGAGCTGCTCAACTGGAGCTTCTTATGATCTGACACAGTAGAATTGTACAATTGTCGGACATCGCTGAGTTGTTTTTCCAGCCCGGTGACAATAGTCCTGTTCGAGGATTCAACATCTTTCAGCTGCGTGATAATTTCTGAGCTCTTCGAGTTCTGTGCTCTAAGGGCCCTAACTTCGCCTATTCTGGTGTCCATATCCTTGCGAGCTGCAAAGTACTTCTGATCTGCCTTCGATTTTTCGGCAATGAGAATAGAAACCTTTTCTTCCAGGGCTGCGAAGTCCATAACCTTCTTCGAGGCTGTCGCGACTGCACGCTTGTATGCTTTCTCCATAGCTGGCAATTCATTGTTGACAGACGAAAAGCTCTGTTCCAGGGTAATATACTTTCGTTGAAGCTCGGCGAGATCCAGAACTTCGATTTCCGGCTTAGGCGTGAGCTCGCAAGAACCCTCTACCAGAGATCTCAACCTCTGGACTTCAGATTCTAAACTCGTTACACGGTCTTCCTTTGCACTGACGAGTTCTTTCATCTGGCCTATAGCAGTCCTCTCCTGATCCTGGTTCGCCTTTCTCATCGTCTGATCGGCCAACAATTCGTCTCTAGCGGATCGTACTCGGGCTAAATCGGAATCCAAGCGCTGCAACTGGCTCTCGAGTTCTCCATTTGCCGTCTCCGCTTCGTTCTGAAGTTGTGTCCTGTATGCAGTTCGTTCCGCCTGAAGCTTTTCTGCCTCTTCCCTCAACTGGATATTGGTAGCCTCAAGGTGATTAATGCGCTTAATGACCTCCTCATGCTGGCTCTTGAAGTTCTTGAATAGCTCGGTGCGGGCGTAGTCGTCCTCTGTGAGATTGGCCAGTCTAGCGTTTGCGGCAGTAAGCTGCTCCGTTATCGACTTATTCTCGGTAAATAGTTCCTCTAGCTGTTGTTTTTGCTTATCGGAAACAGCAACAGCCTCCTTCAAAGCTACTTGGGATGCCTCAACCTTCGCCTCATTATCCTTCGAGCCGTTGGCAACTTCAGCGCGAGTATCGAATCCGTTCTCGACACTACCAATTCCGCTACCAGCACTGTTGCCGGTTCCTGCAATCGCTTGCTGCTCTAATTTTGCGACAGTTGAGCTCTTGGAGCGTTCCAGTTTCCTTTCCAGCTTAAGGGCGCGGAGTGAGGCGCTTTCCAGTCGTTCTTTCGCTTGCTCATTTTCCGCGCGCATCCGATCATACTTGACCATTTCGTCTTTATGGGAGGCGAGTAGCTTATTTAGCTTTTGCTGAAGATCCTGGACTTCGTCGGTTCGCTTTTCTGGGGACTTATCGAGGTTGGCCATTATGTTGGCAACCATCTCCTTGATTTGCTTTGCCTTCGAAGCCAAATGATCTGAGAACACCACGCTGTTTTCAAAGTTCGTGGCGGTGGGAAATGGCGCTGGAAACGCGTCAGTATAGTCCTTGCATTCTGGCGCAAACGACGAACCATCTATATTCAAAGAACTTGGTGCGGAATTCTTCGTTAAAAGCGTGACTTCGTCCAGCAACTGGCTCCACCAAGCATCAACAACCCGCAAGTGGTCATCGTGATCAACAGAGCGCTTGCGAACATCCTTTAATTCCGATTCAAGTAGTGCCTTCTCGCGTTTGTATTCTGTCATCTGCCGTAAAATCGCATCTTTTTGATACCTCTATAAACCCTGTTAGATATGTCCTACGCGACCCAGATGTGCACAGCTGCATATAGAACGATGATGGTATGAAATGAAGTGGTCGTATGGTCTGGGATGTGGAGCGAGGATCGCCATGAGGTCGGCAACAGTTTGTGACAACTGGGACATTAGACTAGGCCATCGACATGTGTGTATCATCTAGTCTTGCGACCTCTATCGCACAGTGACACTTGGCACGTGTGGTGGACCAAGGTAACAAAGGGATCGTGTGCAGAGGAAAGATTGACAAACTCACCTCCAAATCATCTTTCCATGGCATGTCGGCATCGACAGATACCTTGCTGCCGCCATTCATGGCTTGTCTCTTTGTAGGCGGAGCAAGGTCATCGACGCTTTGGCCAGCTGCTCTCTTCCTGTCCTCCATCTTGATGATGGTTGCAGGAAGGGGGCCGACAGTTGCAGCGGCCACCTTCATCAGAAGCAAGGCAGCCAAAGAATCGCGCGTGTCGCGATGAACAGAGTATAAGAGCAAGACCTAGCTCATTGTCATCAGGAGAGAGAAGTTGTTGGATGTTGTCGCGGGATGTAGTGGTAATGTGGTGTTGAAGGGGGAGCAGGATTGTTCAAAGATCGAAGGTCGGATCCTAGCGTTGTAGAGACCAAAAGTGCACTAGCGCCAAATCTGTCGCTTAGTCCCACTTTTCAGACGCCTAGACTTGATAACGAAGTTAGATAGCCTTATAAACTAAATCGTACTTTCTTGACTCGCAGCCAACATCTAACGACAACTGCACCTCTGAAAGAATTCTCACCACTCTGGCCAACAAACTTCCCCGCCTTTCGAATGGGCATTGCTGAGCCATGAGTTCCCTTTTGAAGAAGAAAGGGGCCGCAAGCTTCAAGCCACGCGCTCCAGCGCGAAGACCCGGCGTTACTGCCCCACCATCAACCTCATTATCGATCCCACCTGTCGAAAAGCACGCGCACACACCAGCGCCTCCAGCTGCCCATAATGTCCCAATTCAATCGGTCGAGGTGGAATCACTAGCTGCGCCCGAAGTTCAACCAGCGCCCTCTGTGGAGAAACCAGCGGCGCGACAAGATTCTGCATCCATATCTCCGCCTCAAAAAGATTCTGCAGCACCAGCGGCTTCAGCCAGGAAAGACTCTGCAGCCATCCCCCCTCCTACAAAAGATATAGTGCAGCCGCTAGTAATTGCAGCCCCTTTGGAACAAGAACCTTCGGTGCCGGTGCCCCCAAGTACGCGGCGAAGACTGAGTCAAGCCCCAATCCCTCCACAACCCCAGGAAACGGTGCCAATCTCGTTGCGACCCCCTTCGATACCGCCGACAATAACCACAGAACCCACTCTAGTTACTGCTCCGAGCGGAGGAGGAGGAGGCATTGTAAGGGGGGCCGAAAGACCGGCAACAATAAGCACACCTCAAGACACTGCTACAATACGTCCACCTGTTTCACAACCAACCCAGCAGCATATTGATAGCGAAGATATAGAGAGGAATGACACTGCTACAATTAGAACTCAAGATGAGTCTATGGACCTATCTGCCATGGGTGCAGGAGAAACAGGGCACCCGTCTCAACTTATCCCAGTGGTGCCTCTGAATCCAGATGGAACTTCTGGCACCCCAATCACCGTGCAACCTCCCAGAGCAAAGCCCAGGGCTAGGAAACGGAAATTAGATGATGCCAATATTGATATTCGGCCTAGCATTGAGGTTCAAGTTCACGCAACCAAAGCACCACGCACAAGCGCGCCTAGGAAACCTAGGAAGCCGAGGGAGCCTAGGGCTGCCACTTCTAGCACCCCAAAACCAAGAACGCGGAAAAAGCGCGCGGAGACCCCTGAGGACGCGGAAGATCAGGAAATTGACCACTCGACAATCAAGATGGCGGATCTTTGCAAGGATCTCAAGATCGGGAAGAAGTTTAGCAAACATGATGAAATAAAGCAGAGGGATATAGACAGGAAAGCAAAGGCAAAATTGCGCAGAGAGAATCCCGAGCTTGTTGGAACCTCCGACGATGAAAGACCAACAGTGACAGCTCGATCGGAGACCGAGGTGCCTCTTCAGACCACAAGCGTAGGTCCCCGTATGAGATTGGTGGATGGGCAGATTGTTATCGATGAAAGCTCTTTGAACCTCGATCGTCACAAACTAGCAGCAGCAAACGCCGGCGTTATGGAAATCATCGAAGAAAACGAGTTCACGCGGATTACCACGTCTGGCACGTTCATGAAACGCGAGAAGAATATATTCTGGGACCTTGAGGCCGAAGAAAAGTTTTACGTTGGCCTACGCATGTTCGGAACAGATTTCGAGATGATTTCTAAGATGTTTCCAGATCGAAATAGGCGCCAGATCAAGCTCAAGTTCAACAAGGAGGAAAGGCTTTACCCTAGTAAGATCAACAGTGCGCTGTTGGGTGAGAAGGTGCCTATCGATTTCGACGAATACAAGTCTCATACCGGCCTAGAGTACGAAGACGTGGCAGTTATCAACGCTGAACGAGAGGAGATAGAGGCAGAGCAGAACGCCGAAGAGGCGCGTGTAGAAGCAGAACTTGCGGAAGCGACAAGGCAGAAGAAGGCTGCTATTCACGCTACTCGTGGACCGGAAGGGAAAGAGAATGATAGATTTGGCGGGGGGAGCAATGCCGCGAAATCGAAAAATAAGGGCAAGAAAAAGAACAAGGCAAGTGCGTTCGGGGGCGGGGAAGAAGTGGAGTATCTGGGGGATATTTAACATGCTTTTTGTCCGCGGATTTGACGGAAGGCTAGTGCAGCATCCAAGTCAAGGGGTGTATTATCGGGCTGTAGAAGGCAGGTTATGTCATTAGACATCCTATTTGAGGTTATTGTCTGGAAGGAACCCAAGCAGGCCTCGGGAAGCAATGTGTTGATTGTTTAAGATTACGAAATATAATATAGAGAAAATTGAGATAGTTCAATTATGTGAGCCTTTAAAACTTATCAACATGGTACAATCTGAATCGTGGTATTCAACCTGGTGGATTTGGCGGCCATTGGATCGCACAACATGCGTACAATCCTGTAGCCGTTTTGGAGCTCTTTAAAGAGGCATCTTGTTTCTCTAATTATATCTCTATTGTCCCTCTTCCAACATTCTCGCACTTGCTATGCTCGTCATGGGATGCATGGGCAATCCTAACCCTTGATACGGCATTATCACCTCTAACAGATCCCGGATCATTAAGTCCCCTGAGAGCCTCTGCCGCAAAGTCCTACGATATATCTCTCCTGTCGTTTCCTCAGTCTTGGCACCGCTCGATTCCAACAGCTTTACCACCCCCTCGTGCCCTTTCACGGCAGCTATCATCAGCGGCGTCTTACCCTTATTGTCCTTAGAGTCTATGTTAATGCCAAATGCAGCGAGCAGCAACTTCACTACCTCCTCCTGCCCCCTTGAGGCGGCTATCCATAACGGCGTCTTACCGTCAACGTCTTTAGAGTTCACGTCCACGCCAGCAGTGGCAATTAGAAGCTTCACCACCGCATCGGCCCCGTTCCATGCTGCTAAATATAGCGGTGTCCGGTTAAAAGTGTCCTTGGCGTCCGCATTAACGCCAGCTGTGGCAAGTAGCAGCTTTACCACTACATCGTGCCCATTATGTGAAGCCCGAAATATCGGTGTCTGACCATAATAGTCTATGGCGTTCGCGTCTACGCCAGCTGTGGCAAGTAGCAGCTTTACCACTACATCGTGCCCATTATTTGAAGCCCCAAATAGCGGTGTCCAGCCAAGAGTGTCCTTGGCGCTCGCGTCGACGCCAGATGTAGCAAGCAAAAGCTTCACTACTACATCGTGCCCGGACTGTGAAGCCCGAAATATCGGTGTCTGACCATAATAGTCTATGGCGTTCGCATCTACGTCAGCTGTGGCAAGCAGCAGCTTTACCACTACATCATGCCCGTTATTTGAAGCCCCAAATAGTGGTGTCTGGCCAAAAGTGTCCTTGATGCCCGCGTTAACACCAGATGTAGCAAGTAAAAGCTTCACCATCACATCGGCCCCCTTCCATGCTGCCCAAAATAGCGGTGTCTGGTTAGAAGTGTCCGTGGCATCTGCGTTAACGCCAGGTGTAGCAAGCAGAAGCTTCACCACTACATCATGCCCGTTCTGTACAGCCCGATATATCGGTGTCTGACCATAATTATCTATGGCGTTTGTATTTACGCCAGCTGTAGCAAGCAAAAGCTTCACCACTACATCGTGCCCGTTCTGTGAAGCCCGAAATATCGGTGTCTGACCATGATAGTCTATGGCGTTCGCATCTACGCCAGCTGTGGCAAGCAGCTGCTTTACTACCACATCTTGCCCGTTCCCTGCAGCCCACGACAGCGGTGTCCGGCCAAAAGAGTCTCTATAATCCGGATTGCACCCCTTTTTAAACAAAGCTGCCATTTCTCTCTCAAGTCCAAAATATGCTGCAAGATGTGTTCCTGTTACTCTAAGATGTGTTCCTCTTATTTTGCTTAGAGATTCTTTATCATAGATAATGTGGCGATCCGTAAAATACAGTGTGACCTCACTAGACGCCCACATAGCGGCGTCATTCTGAAAAAAATTGAGAACTAACTCTTCCACAGCTGTTGAACCTACGGTAGTATAACAGGCCCAATTCTGGGATGCATACTCGTAAAGTGGATTTAACATTAAGCGTTCTTCAAATTCTTCAGGTGTGCCGCAAAAACCGGTATTAAACGTAGTGAATAACAGGTAAGTAACGCAAGTCTTCGCGATATCCTCCTGTGCGTTAGGGAACCAGGAAGTCCAGGTCCGCTCAAAGTATTCTTGAGTCGTATAGTGGACCAAGCGGATTATCTTACTCTCTTCATCGACAGTCACTAGGCCAGCACATACTGAAACGATGTCCTCGATTTCAGGAAGGTTCTCTTCATCAAGACTAGGCTGGCCTATCTCAACCGCAAGGGCATGCTGAAGCTCTAGAGTTGAAAGAGGTCTTTTAGAGCATGTGATCCATCCTAGAGCCTGCTTAGCAAGGTCTCGAGAGTCCTCAATCTGACCCTCAATTCTCTCCATTGCTTCTTTATACGCCTTATCATACGCTCCAGATCCTGTCGGGAGCTTTTCTAAAGCATTCTTGATGGCCTTGGGCGATCTCTTTCCGATTAATGACTCGAGGTGAAGTTGCGCAAGGAGAAACCTAGCGAACATTAGCTTCCTTCTCTAAGATGGTAACATAAGGAGGCGCGTACATCCCGTCTACTGCCTTGACTATTCTAGTTTTTATTAGCTCTTGCAAGTCGGAATTGCGATGAGCGAATGGCGGAAGGTGTGACAAATGTTCGTCAAGGTATCTCCAGACATCTTCATCAGTGGCACGGATCTCCAATGATGCACCCTCTTGAAATTTCTCTGTAATATGTGGAATGAATCTTGACGTCACTAAGAGATTTGTTCTAGTATTAGTTTGAAGGCGTAGTATCTCTGATATGAACTTCGTCTGGTCTCCATCGGAAACTTTACATTCGTCGAGTGCATCAATAATAATGAAGGTCGTAGAAAAACCGGCAATGATGGACTGCAATTCATCCAAGATTTCCTTAAAGGATGGATGTGTTTTTTCCCTCTGATGACGCTCATAAAAGTTCTTCATGCTATTAGGTAACGTATGAAGCCCTTGAACCAACCTCTTCAGTAGACTAGCCAGTAGATCAACGGGCTTCTGCTCATCCTGCCGTCGAAAATTGCAGTATAAATAGGCAATGCCAATGCTAGGATCCGTTTTATATTTGGCGTATAGATGGTCAATGACAATGGAAGTAATCATGGTCTTGCCTGCCCCTGGCATACCTGGACAAATTAGTATCTGGTTGCTTTGGTTGAGCCAGTGTTGGAATTCGCCCGAGTCCAACAACCACTGTCCGGTGCCTTCCTGGCGTCTATCAATAAAGTCACTCTGCTGAGAAGCATAGTTAGTCGGGCTAAGCCAATCGATGATTTTTTGACGCTCCTCGTTCTGTCCATTCTCTTCTTGTTTCTGATTTAATCGTTCGATGCCATCCTTCACTGCGGATATTTCTTGGCTGCTCTGATTTAGCCTACATATCCATTTCTAGTAAAGGGTAATGTGCCCCAGGAATGTATTTAATAGGATGGTATTCGACGAAATCCGACCTCGGAACTCGTCTATGTCCTTTTGTTCCCAAGTGAGCCTTCTCCACACCCTTTTGGGCCTCTTGCCTGATATTTTGACGCTTGAATCTAGCTCCTGAAATTTATCTAGTGTAATTTCTAGCTCTTTTAGAAGATCACCACATCCCTGCATTATTACATCCAGGTTGGTTTGCTGGTGGCTAGTGAGCTCTCTTTGAGATAGGTCGATTTTAACATCTTGGAGAACAATCGAGAGTCCGCGAACCCTATGAGTTAGGTTAGTTGGTTTCCTTAAACTGAAGAACGGTTACAATAACCTACTCGGTGGCAATTGCCTGGAACTGCCCTGGGCTACCAACAAATCGTTCGCGGATCTTGTTTGCAAGTTCGGCCACTGCGATGAAGTCGCCTACACTAAAACCGAAGCTCATGGTTAATTTGAACACAGCACCACTACTAGCCTATAAAATGGAAAGTCAGATAGCACAGAAAATCGAGAAATGTATCCGGTGGAAGATTTTCGTTATAACTCTTTGCGACCGTATGCTGGGTTGGTGATAAATGCTATCTCTGAGGATGCGCAATCTCTTTTGCTGGTCTAACATGAACTGTGCCCTGTATAGCCAAGGCTAAAGGAAATCGGAAGGAGAGCAAGGCTATAAACGCCCAACTACTCCATCTCGTTGATGTAATCGTATTGTGGCTGTATACCTAGCCTCAATTCGTCTGACTATGGCATGGCGCGAAGCGAATTGTGCGCAGCAAGGAGCGTGGGATTGGCAGGTGGTCACTCATTGAGATCCCTCACACATGCAAGGCACTCTACTACCCCCCACATAGCGAATCAGCCCTGGTTTATTGAAGACTTGTATATACCTATTTGGAGTTCGAGATGCCTTCGCTCTGGCAATCAGTCAATGCTATATTTAACAAAAAATATTATCATCATACCCCCATCTAATCCCCCAAGGCTCCCATTCCCGATATAGTTACTCCATCACACTGCCCCACCATATAACCTTTCAGCAGCCTCGCCCCAGCGGCCGCATGAATTTTCAGCCTTCCCCCATTTTCCACATCCCCAATCCCCCATCCCCCTCCTCACCACCCACCCCCAAACCCACCCATTACCAAATACAAAAATGGGCAAAAACAAGCGCCAACGCCTCGCCGGCGGCCCAGCTAAAAAATACAAAGCCCCCGCCAAACCCACCCCCAAGCACCTAAAAGCCAGTTCCAAAGGACCCGCTACCACCGCCCCTGTTACGCCGGCAAAGAAAGTAGTTCCCCAGAAGAAACAGGCGCCTATCATACCCTTTGCGCCGTCTGATCGCATCCTCCTCATCGGCGACGGGGATTTGTCATTCGCTTCTTCCCTAGTGTCCGCTCACGGATGCAAACATGTCGTCGCGACAGTGCAGGAGCGGAACAGGAAGGAGCTGGAGGAGAAGTACCCCCATGTTGGGGCGAATGTGACGGTGCTGGAGGAGGGGGAGCAGAAGGTGGTATATAATGTTGATGCGGGGAGGATGGGGGTCTGGGATCGGGAGGGGAAGTGTGGGGGTGGGAGGAAGAGGGGGGGGATAGATAGGGTGATTTTTAATTTTCCGCATGTGGGGGGGAAGAGTACGGATGTGAATCGGCAGGTTAGGTATAACCAAGGTAAGTTTTGGAAGTGGAGATGGAGATGGAGGTGATATGCGTGCTAACGGATGGGTGTAGAACTTTTGGTTAACTTCTTTAAACGCGCGATACCGTCGCTTGCGCCGCAGGGAAGTATCATCGTCACGCTCTTCGAGGGAATGCCATACACATTATGGAATATCAGAGATTTAGCACGGCACAGCGGATTAGCGGTGGAGCGCTCATTCAAGTTCCAAGCTTCAGCATATCCGGGATACCACCACGCACGCACGATCGGGGTTGTAAAGACAGGGAAGGGGGAGGTGAGCGAGACGGGGTGGAAGGGTGAGGAGCGGCCAGCGAGAAGTTATGTGTTTGTGAAGAAGAATGAGGTTGCGCCCGTGGTTTCTAAGAGGAAGAGAGGGGATGATGATAGCGAGGATGAGGAAGAGGAGGCTGTGGAAGGGTTATCGGAGTTGGAAGAGTTGGAAGGCGCACTAGAAGAGGAGGAGGTTGGGGATCACAGCGAAAAAGAGGAAGTGGACAGCGGGAGTGAACCGGAAGGGGAAAATCAAGATTAATATCTTGCTTGGTATCTATGTTCTTCTTTTCAACGCCTTATTACGCCCTGGCCCCATTCTGCGGTGCCGTTTTTGCCGGCCACCGAATCAGTTTCATGGCGGGGATATATGCGTCACCTCGGGGCCAGCTATCCTAACCAAAAAATCAATTCGTTCCGTTTGGCGCATTTGGCGCATTCCCATTCTGCGCCGCTGCAGAAAGAGGGAGAAGAGCTACACCTAGATCGCCGTCCGGGTGCAGGGCATAAACAGGTGCATCCATGGAGTCCCCGTCGAAGAGGACTAGGTTCTGGATGGGCTGTTGCCGTTGTCCAAGCACGTTGATCACGTCCTGCGCTACCTGGCCGCCTAGAACAGCTGCTACGGGTGCTACCTCACCGCCTAGATTCTGGAGGAAGCTGCGCAATACCTCAGCGCGCAGGGTCTCTGTCGGGAGACCGAGAGACCTGTGCTTCGAAGTCGCTAGGGTGGTAAAAGCGGCGATATCAGCGTGGTTGCTCGGGAAGCGGCCGTCGTATATCTGCTGGAACTCCCAGAGGGCGCGGAAGCATGATAGGATTGGGGTGACGGCCTTTAGACGACGACGGCTTTTTGCATAATCTTGAGGTAGAGGCGCGGTGTCGCTAGCTAGAAACCATGTTGAATAGACTTCGCGCTTCGTCACCATCTCTATGAGCTTCCCGCCTTCCTTTTTGGTCTTCGCGTCGATGACCGAGCGTGTGCGTGTTTCTGGCTGTAAAAGTGTTTCTCTATTACCTTTCTCGCGCTCGATAACGTAGTCATGTTGTATGAGATCAGCAAAAATGAAGCCGTAGAGCCCTTGGACCCCTGCCGCGTAGAACGGCTTGTTATTCACTCGCGTTGCTGTGTTGATGAGATTGAGCGTATCCGGGAGAAGGTCTGTCGCAATAACTACATCGAAACTCTGAAAATATCCGGGTCCCTTGATGCTGATATCATCTGTGTCGACTATGACATTGACTCTCGGGTTGAGGTGTCGGACCTGTGGTGCCGCGGCCTCAGCCCTGTTTTTCCCAACATCAGTCTCCGATATGAAGAACTGCGCGCCCAAATCCCTCTCCGTGGCTATGCCGTGATCGATTATCGTCAGGGAATTGATACCTGCTAGCACGAGGTTCTTTGCGATTTCGTTCGCAAGCGCTCTCATGCTAATGAGGAGGACGTTGGCATTGCGGATTTTCTCTTGGGCCTTGACACCCCAGAGCCTGATCTGACGGTCGTACAGGGCAATCTCGTCTGATGCGCATTAGTTTCTGAAGTGACAGGCAAGATGCCACTCTTGGATTTGGGGAGAAACTCACCCGCAGTAATCCTAGTCTCTAGGGCTGCATTAGTCGTGGCCTCATTCTGGAGGCTTGGCCCTCCTTCCGCTGCGTTTGCTGCCATGATGGATGTGGAAGGGTGCTGCGATCTAACGACGACAAGGATGGATTCGGGGAATAACTGCCAGGCCGGTTCTGGAAGAGTTGTTGTACTGGAAACTTGGTCCTAAGATATCAGGGAATCTGGAGATCTGGAGATCTGGTTGCGCTCTGGTGGAAGTTGATAGCTCGGTGTCAGTGCGAATGGAACAGAGGATTAGCCCGTAGCCTTGCCAGTTGAACTCGATTTTTCAGCCTTACAAGACCACAGCACGAATGTGATAGGATAGGATCGACAAAATCCGAAGCTAAAGCTTGAAGAAACTTATAGACCTTTTGCTTTATTCACGATACTGACAGTATGAGGCCATATAGTAGATATTGAGTCAATAATAAAGCTGTATATCCCGGTTTTTCAAGATCCTGTACCCTGCTTGGTCGTGTGGATGAGATGGATGGGTGACAGAAATGGTGAGAGGTGAGGGGTACATAAAATGCGGCGACGGGCATAGGGATGGCCATGTACTTACATCCCGGGAATCTATAGGACGTACTTATTGCACTGTAATTGGTCCGACTGCCGCATTCACCGAGGGCTCCTTCCCCCCACCACCAACCACTACCACTACTGTAACTGCCACAGCTACCGCCACTACCAACAACCTCCGATACTCGTCCACTACATACTTGTACTCCTACTCTTGCTCCTCTATGCCCAGTATACTCAATAAATGAAACCATAACTGCAACCTCTCTCTTGTTCATTCACTCACTCACCGCTGCGAAGTCGAAGGCATTCATACTCGTCGCTGTCCTGCCCTGTCTGATATAGCTACACGGGTCTTTGTTCCGCTTCCCCTACCCTTTCCGCACCTGTCACAGCAATCGTGCATGCGCCTGCCCTTTGTTGTCACCGCCACTCGCCCTTTCACTTAGGTTTTATATCTGATGGCAAGTGACCCCAATCCTAGAGACTCGGCTGGTAGGGAGTGGTCCGAGGTAGCTAACTCTGTACTATAGTCGGACGGCTCAGACTCTCCAGAACCGGATCTCGAAGAGACAGCCCGCTTCCTACAGGACAGACTGGGTGACGACGCCTCCTTGTACGACATCAGCCCCTCGGGCGAATTATTCAGAGCTATAAGCCGCTTCAACAGCCGCACCGCACGACTAGCACGAGTCTTAGGTGAACTTGACAGAACCGCAGAAGAGGCTCACGCCACGAGGCTGCGGGTAGAACAGCTCAGACGAAGCATGTCGTCAAATAACCTCCGTGACCGGGTGAGGCGGCACCGTGCGAGGCTAGTAGCAAGTCGCTTGGGCGCGAACGAAGAGACTGGGATGGATGGATCGTCCGGAAGCTATTTTGGGAGCACGGCGCCATCAGAGAGGAGGTCTGCTCCTCCACCTCGACCCCGCATGACCGAGAGTGGCCGGCTTTTAGAAGTACATCGGAGCTTGACGGAGGGACGGCGGCGTAGTCCAACACTGGTAAGCCTTGAAGAGATGTATCGAAATGGACAGCAACCGCGGCAAGCGATCCCACAGTCGCGTGGCCGACTCGATGCACCAATGCCACAAGTTGAACAACTACTTAGCTCCGCGCAAGAACAGGGAGAAGAGGATAATCGGGCGGCCAAGCGGAGACGATTAGGTTCACCTGTTCCGGAGCCACGCATCCCCGCAGTCAATTATGGGTATTACGGACAAGTCGAGCCTGGAACACTCAACATGGAAATTGAGTTTTGTGATGGTGGCACATACTGTGAGGGCGCTGAAGGAGATGGCGTCGGATATGGCGCAACGAATCTCCTGATACAGGACAACTCCGTTTACTCCACTAAAAGCAACCGCTGTAATCTAGTGCTCAAACATGAGGGGGACAGGCCCTTCACCCTCAAGGAGATCACGATAAAGGCCCCGCAGCGGGGTTACACAGCGCCAGTTCAAGAAGGCATGGTATTTATCTCTATGGAGTCCGACGAGCTTCTCACTCGCACCACAAACTACCAAATACAGTACCTCCCAACAACCAATGGTCGCAACGGCCGAGACAACCCTGTAGACAACACTCCCGTCATCTCCATCCGCCACAACAACGATGGCTCCACCACCGAAACCCGACAGTCCCCAACAGTCTACTCCGACGGGACCTCCCTCCCCCGCCCGGCGGCTCAGATCCCCAACGACTTCACCGACCCGGCCTGCGCGCCGCCCTTCCGCGTCACCACTACCTGCAGCTCTGACACCGAGTCTGACACCGGCTCGGCCAACGAGTCTCGCTACCAGCGCGCCTACCGCGTTCAGGCTCGCGAGCGTCGCCGCCGGGACCGCGAGCGCATGCGTCACGCGCTGATGGATTACGGGGATACTTCCTCGGAGGACTCTGAGGAGGAGCCCCCCGCGCCCATTGAGCTCGACTGGACCGATGAGGTTGGCGAATGGGGCACTGCTCCGGAGCCGGGGTCGCGATCGCGCTCGGGATCGCGGGGTGCGAGGCGGAGTCAGCCGTCTGCGGTTTCGGTTGGGCTGGAGAATGCGATCGAAGCTGCGGATGAGGCTACGGAGGAGGCGGTTAAGGCGGTTGATGGGAGGGCGAGTGGGCAGGGGTTGATGGCGCCGCATGCGAGGTTTTTTATTGAGAGGGATAAGTGTCGGTGTCGACTTGTGTTTGAGCCGGAGGTTAGTGGGAGATTTGTTTTGTTGAAGATGTGGAGTCCGGAGGTGGGACCGGATGGGAATATTGATATTGAGAGTGTGGTTGTGAAGGGGTGGTGTGGCGGGAGGTGGTTCCCGAAGGTGGCTTTGAGGTAGAGAGTGGGGATATATGTAGAGAGGGTATAGTATCCAGAGTCTAAAGTGCGGGGAGGAAGGAAGACCAGGTGGTCGAGTGATGTATAGCGACGGCGCGACGAATTATGAATCATGGCTTCAGATGAAATGTCGAGATGACCAGCCATGAATAGCGCATGGAATTAAGGAAGATTTGGCTACCTCCATAGCCCACTCTTACACACAATATTACTCATATGCACATATACACACCTCAAAACTCGACGTGACAGAGATCTGCATGCTGTGCCATTATTAACATGCCGTAGATAGGTCGCTTGCCCTCTAATATACAGAAGTAGGTAAGGCAGGCTCTGAATATCTCCTCCTGTTCCTCCGTCCTTCCGGCTATGCACATCTCCCACACTCCCATACCCTGGCTCTACTACTGTCCGCTTCATCCAGCTCAAAAGGCGCCAAGCCCGAGAAAGCCTCCCATCCCATACCCATCCAGAGACCGAGAGCTCGGTGTATTATGCTGGACTCTTGAAGTAACAAAAAAACAAAAAACCGCCAGGGTGAAGGGGTATGAAAACAGCACGTGTGGTATGGTGTAGGTAGATCCTCCAGGGGGTAAACGCCCGCAGGATGCTTTTGGCCGTTATCTGGTGTGTCTGACCCCCTTATACGCGTGGATCGTGGGGTACTGCTGGTGCCCCGTGCTGAGGTGGACGTAAACAAAAGGGGTGGCGCCGCCGTCCATGAAACGAGAAAAAAAAGCAAAAAAGAAGAACACAAATACGGGGGAACGCGTTACATTAAATAGGAAAAACAAAATAAAAAAGAGTTGTTGCCGCCGAGGTGCGTGTCGTTCGTAAATGTGACGTTTGTAAAATAAAAATCCGTTGGATGGTGGGCTTTTTCGTAATACAGGTCTTGGGAAATCAAAAGATCGGAAAGGAGAAAACGTGGCATTATTTCGAAAGGAAAATGACAAGAACGTGAAAGGCTTAAATAGAGAAGGAAAGACGTTGTGTCGTGGTAAAATAGCGCTTTTCAGGATCGTGAAATAATTTGAAGTTCCGTCGTGGAGTTTTAAAAGTTCAGAAATCTTTGCCCGCTTAAAAGAGGGCTTATGTGGTGAGACCGTGAATTTCTTGCTTGGTCATGGGTAAGGGTTCGTAATGTTGCGTTCGTTGGTATCTTACGGCGTTTGTTCGTTCGTTCGTTTCATTGCAGGATCTAATTGCTGATAAAAGAAGGAAGCACACCCATCCGTTTTTCAAGAGCAACCAAGACCTACTGCACCATTGCCTGTGGAGCCTGCTCATTGGGAGGAGCCTGGGTGGTGGTAGGTGTTTGGCCGCCGAGACCGAAGATCTTCTTGAAAGCGGAGGCTGCTGGGGCGTTAGGAGGGGCGTCGAGGACCTCGGGGGTAACAGCCTCAGAGGCAGCAGCGGCAAGGGCTGCGACTTCGAGGTTATCGCGGGTCTCGTTGGTGACTGTTTCGTCTTGGGAAGTGGCATCTTTGTTTACTTCAGGTTCAGGTTCAGGCTCCGCGGGGGCGGTTACATCCACATCCCCAGATGGCTTACTCTCCTCCACATCGGGCTGTGCACAGAGTCAGCAGTGCAGACAACAAAGGTGATGGCATTAAAATAGAATTATGGGCTACGAACATTTGCCACGGGAGTCTTGTTCTTCGGGGGCCTGCCGCGTCCGCGCTTGGCTGGGGGTTCTGAGCTGGGTGCGGCGGCCTCTCCTACGGACTGATCACTAATTGACTTGCGCTTCGTAGCCTGAGCCCCCGTATCAGTCTCCCCACGCTCCGAAGCATCCTTTGCGCGTTGCGCGAGCTCGGCATTGCTTGGTCTGCCGCGCTTTCTGGCCGAGCCCGTGGCGGGAGTAGATGTGACTGGCTTGTCGGCTCCGTTGGAGGCTGCTGCTGGCTTTGGCTTTATCTCACGCGTCTTCGTTGCGGGGGTCGAGGGGCCATAGAACGCGCTTGCTGAAAGGGTACGCTTGACTCCGCGAGAGGTCTGTTTGGCGCTGTCGGGGTTCGCGTCGCCGCTGAGGTTGGAGTTGAGTTTGGCTAGCTCTGCAGCACAGCTCTTCACATTGCGACCTATAAAAATATGTTAGAAGTTAAGCTTTAAATATTGTATATAGTGTCCCGCGACTGTGCATTTCGAGGTTTAGAGGGCTGTAGAAGCTTTGGGGAGGGTATAAGAAGCTCGGCGCATGCTTACCAGCAGGGAGACCGACGACTTCCCAGTTCAGATCGAAGTTCTGCTCTCTGAGGACGTTCAAGAGCGCGTCGACGGGAGTGTTCGATGTCTTGAGAATTTCGGTGAGCAAGAAGCGCTACAGAGTAAAGAGTCAGCATTAATCGCGCCAGGTGCATTCGCCAGTAATGCCACAGGGCGCAGGGGTCCAAGTGTATGCATCGCTGCGCCCTATAAATATAAACCGTCAAGACATAATTTGCGTACCTGCTCGTATTCTGTGAAAGGTCCAACAGCCATGATGTGTGCTGTTTAACTCGGCGAAAAGAATTGACGGTGTTGTTTGTTGTAAAAGGCAAGGACTGGTCGTCCAGATATAACGAATGCTGTCTGTGGTGGCGGGGGGTATAGTCAGATCGGATAGGCGCAGACAGAAGGAAACTGGGGATTGTAGAGGCAAAATGGGGTGGGATATATTAGAGGCAGTAAAACGAATTTATGAAGAAGATTGGTGAAAACGATGGGAGAATTAAGAAGCCCCTGGAGTTGAAAGTGGGTGAAGGGGGAAAGAAGTTGGATGAGGGAAGTCGTCCGAGGTTGGTGGTGGTGGTCGGATTAAGTGGTTGAATACGCGCAGATTGGTGCTTCCCTAGTATAAATGTATAAAATGTCGCGTCTCTCCTTGTTTCTCACTCCCCTCCTCATCAGGCCGGGTCCTGGTCCTAGTGCGTTTATGGCCAGACAACCAACACCATACAAACAATTGAAACAAACAGCCGGCAATTAAACGCCCAAATGGTGTAGTATTTGGCCCAATATACATTCAATTTGTGTCCCAGGATTTGCGGCCTGTCTAATCTAAATCTGTTGTCCTCGAGATTAGCCCGCAGCTAAAAAACCACCTTCCTTGCCTTCAAAGCACGTCTCTCTCTCCTCCAGCTTTCGCGTCTTAAAAAAACACACTGTTGACAGATATGGAGTATAATACATACAGTACTATTTCTCTAGGGTCTGACAAGGCGCACGCTGCCAGAGCCAGGGCAATTGAGGGAGATCGTTTAAGTTTCGCGCTGAATCGTCGACAACCCGGTCCACAGGAAATGAGATGGCCAGAAACATGCATGCAAGCTGCATATGCGCCTGTAACTATGAATAAACTAGGCCGAACTGAAGACGGATTGGGAATCCAAGGGACAACCTATGTACTGAAACCGCTCACCGAGGACCAGCACGAGCACGAGTAAGAGCAAGCACGAGCATTTTCCAGTGTTTTCCCCCTGATTCTTGCGACTTCTGTCGGTCCAGCCCAAGAAAGAAAATGGCGGCTTGGGCGCCTGTCATGAGCGCGCGATCCGACGCCTCAATATCTCACTACTGCGAAGTAAAGGAGATGCAGCTAAGGAAGGGCTGATTCAGATATCTGCTAAAAGCAGCATTGCGGCGGGTAGCCCAAGATGCATCTCGTCCAGCGCTTGACTGGACTCTCAGTATGCACCATTTTGATTGCGTGCATGAGGGATATCCTATTCCGGCGAACAGACCGAATTCTATAGGCTCTGAGTTGACATTGCGCATGCTGCAGAAGACGGAAGAGAACGCCGTCTAGTTCCGATGCAGGAGGTACAGCAGTATGCACAACACGAGCGCATACAGTCGCTGTACTCCACTGCAAAGTCCAGCGAACTATATCCACATATCCACACATATCCACTATCTTTTCTTCTGGCTAATTGAGGCAATCCACACGGCCCCAGTTTAATAACAAAGAATATGAAGAAAGTAAGGGAAATGGGAATTATGAGAAACTGAGACACCTGGACTTTTGGGGAAGGTCATCCTCTCAATCCTTTCTTCAACAGCCGTTGGCTGATTGGGTCTGTGGCGCGTCTGCGTTGTCCTTACAGGGTTCCAAGAGCCAGTTATATCGATGAAAGGGGTCAAACAATTCAAGAAACGAAATAGCCATTGGATCGGAAAACGATTCGCTGGGACCAGTAAAGAGCTCAGACGCACCGAAGCATTTTGTGTTAGTCCTTTAGCGGTCGATAGTCCCCGTCAGACCCGTCAGCCCCGTCACTGGTCCCTTCTCAAACCCTCCACAGAACCCACAACACCCGCTGACAGCTGTGCCAAGCTAGAAGCCCTCCAGTTCGTCACATTTTGTGATTGTCGCGGTCTCTCTGCATCGACACCCACGGCCACCACCAACGATCGATTCCTTCTAGACGCATCCACCTTGAGCCTCAACCTCAACCTCGACGTTCCTCGGCTCAATCGGCCCTACATTCGAAGGGCTTCGATTTCTCGGACTTTGAATTACGCAGTTGTAGCGCCGTTGTGGTATGACTCGGCCTGCATCTCGGCCTGCAGTTGAGTTGTGCCATTAAGGTCGCCGAATTGATGGCCACCCCCCACATCGAAGGCCACAACAACCAGTGAAATGGCCACCATGTTTCGAATCGTTTAGATCGCGACTCACTCAAACAATAACTTTCGAATCAAAATCTAAAGTATCATAGATTTCGGCAGCTCGTCCCAGTTTTATAGCGACCTATGGGCCATGCCCGACCGCCAGTTTCATCATACGCCAGTGCTGCATCGTGTGTTGGCAAGGCCGGAACGCATCGGTTCATAGCCACTACAATCTATCCAACTTGCAACACCGGCTCTACTAGGAAATCCTTTGGATATTACACCGTCTATATATCCACATCTAGCACCCATAGACCGACGCTGTGTCTAGGGACAAGAAATACACGTGGATATGCAGAGGAGACTTGTCGATGCGATGCATCAAAGCGGTCACCGCTAATCCGAATATCGTTTCTGGTGAACTGCGACAATCGACTCTATATACCTTACACAACACTCCAAACTGCGGATACCCGCCAAACTATTCATGCGCAAGGAGGATAACTAAAATCCGATGCTACCAATTCAAACTCCACCCACCCTACCCATCGAACCATGACAATATATTCTTTCTTGTCTATGGAGGGGATAACCCACATATCACTGCTTGAATGGTCACATTTTCTTTAAAACATCCCCCCGCCTTATCTTGCTAACATATATAGTCACCAGTGATTTGGATATAGACCCTCCAGTGTGGAATATCTATTTCCAACCCCTAAAGGCGACTGAAACATGCTGTGTTCGTGCTCAGTCGTTAGGGCTTGCAAGTCCCATAGTCACTGGGAATGGCGGAGATGCCACTACGCGAGATAGCGAAGAATACTCAGGTGCAAAGATGTGGTACAAGGCAAGGTTTTCTCTAATAAACATTTGACATCACCAATAGTAAGTGCGAACAAAAAAGGAGTTTTTCTTTCAACCACCTCTCATCTGGTCCGTAAATAGGAATGGAAATCATGAACGGTGGTTGGGGAGGTGGAGGTGATTTAGACGGTCCATATCGACATATTATATAAATGCCTTTGTGGAAATGTGCGCGTCCACTGTTGGAGGAAGATTTTGCTCAGGCACGTCGGAATTAAAGGCATGGCCAGAATCTGCCCATCGGCGCGTGTTGGCGGCATTTGCCGAGACCTGCCAGTTGATGTTCCCATTCAGAACCTCCCATTTCATATTCTTCTCGAGTAATCTTCTTCTTTGCAGATAGCAATTCAATACTTCTCGGAAATACTCGACTTGTACAAAACACAGTGAAATTGTGGGAACACGGACATGTAATCACGATAGCCCAGAGACAGCGCCTGGATCTTGATAATACGGGGGGAGGAACTATCTGCGCAGCGGGCATCCAAAGTTCGACATTTGACCTGCAACCCTACTTCCCCATTCGAGCTGTGCTTGTCACCTCTACACTCCACGACATATGCAACTGTGGAGGGTTGTATACATAACTTGACAATCACGCTCGCTTTGTTATACCACCACTAGACGAACCCTGGCCAGATTGCGCCCTGTACAAATTTTGATCCAGTTCAGAACGCGAGTCGATAAGGGTGCAGCTCGGCTCCCAACACTTGCCACACCACGAACCACCACCGACTGGCTCACCAGTTTTATTGGCAGCCATTTTATACTCTGCACCTCGAAGCCGCCGAACCTGTATGCGCCAGGACTGAGCGCCACTGTCGCCTAAGGCCATAGAGCCTCGCCGCACTGGCCTACAATCGCAGCCACCCAGAGTCCAAGAGTCCACCAGGTCATAAGGGAGACTCACTGGTGAATTGGTCGCGAATTCATCATGTCGGATCAAGAAGAAATTACTCCCAAGACCGAGGCGGTCGACGCTGCGCTCGGTGATATGAAGCTGGTTGAGGAGGACTCCGCGTCGGAGGCAAAACTTGCTACGGCAACGCCACATACAGACGACAGCCCACAACGATCAATAACGCCAACACCGAAACAATCGCGGTCACCTACGCCTGAAGATATGGAGGACAAATCCGAAACGCCGAAATCTGAGGACGAGGTCAATACTGAGGTGGTGGACGGAGACATCGTAGTGGTTCAGGAGCCCGGGAAAGCGCCTAAATTGTCGAGGAAGGCCTCCCAAAGGGTCGCTTTTAGACCTCCACAGTTATTTGATCACCTCGAAGATGCCACCCCGGAATGTATAACGAAATTTCAAGTTATTCAGGACTGCATTTACGGATCGAAGTATATGGGTTCAGCTGATCATGAGGCGCTGGGCTGTGACTGCTCTGAAGATTGGCGTAAGTTGACCCCAACTTCACTACGTGGCGTTACTTCCTTACTGACTTACGAACAGGCGATGGAAAGAATCATGCATGTGGGGAAGATACAGACTGCATCAATCGCTTGACAAAGATTGAATGCATGGACGATGAGTGTAACTGTGGTCCTAACTGCCAGAACCAGCGCTTCCAGCGCAAGGAGTTTTCCAAGGTTTCTGTCATCAAGACGGAGAAGAAGGGCTATGGGCTACGCGCTGATACTGACCTTGCCGCGCATGATTTTATCTTTGAGTACATCGGGGAGGTTGTCAACGAACCGACGTTACGACGCCGGATGAGACAGTATGATGAGGAAGGCATCAAGCATTTCTATTTCATGTCCCTTACCAAGTCAGAGTTTGTCGACGCGACAACAAAGGGCAATCTTGGTCGGTTCTGCAATCACTCTTGTAACCCCAATTGCTACGTCGATAAGTGGGTGGTCGGCGATAAGCTCCGTATGGGCATATTTGCCGAGCGGAACATCAAAGCTGGCGAAGAGCTCGTTTTCAACTACAACGTCGACCGGTACGGCGCAGACCCGCAACCATGTTATTGTGGAGAGCCAAATTGCACGGGCTTTTTGGGCGGCAAGACTCAGACTGAACGGGCTACGAAACTCTCGCATACTACTATTGAGGCTCTTGGAATTGACGATGGCGATGGATGGGATGTTGCGGTTGCCAAGAAACCTCGGAAGAAGAAGTCGGGAGAAGATGACGAAGAGTACGTTAATAATGTCCAACCAAAGGGACTTGATGAGAACGGCGTTACGAAGGTCATGGCTACGCTGATGCAGGGCACGGAAAAGTGGATTGCGGTCAAGCTTCTTAATCGGATACAACGGTGTGGAGATGAAAAAATCCGTCAAAAGGTGGTTCAGTTTCACGGCTATCAAATAATGCGAATCTGCTTGGAGACTTGGAAGGAGGATAACAATATCATTCTCCAAGTTCTGGACATCCTGTACCAGCTGCCGCGCCTGACCAGGAACAAAATTGTCGACTCTAAGATTGAGCAGGTGGTTGAGACACTAACCAAGTCGGAGCATGAGGACATCGCGTCGGAGTCATTGCGGTTGATGGAGGTATGGAGCAAGCTAGAAGTTGCATACCGCATCCCAAGGAAGAAATTCGACCCCACCGCTCAAGCCGCAAATCAGTTTGACGCTCGTCGAGGAGCTGATCGTGAGGACGAGCCCTCGCATACACCAAATCCCACCGCAGCAGCGCCCACCGGCCCCAGAAACTCCGCCACATCACGAGGCCCAGCAAGGCCCTTCCAACCGAGACCACCAATTCCGAGGAGGGCTCCATTACCCACAGGGTGGTTTGCAACGCTTGATCCGGCAGGAAATACATATTATTACAGTCGCGGTGGTCAAACGACGTGGCAACGGCCGACTCTCCCTGCAAACGATGCCCCAGCACCGAAGAAAAACATTGCCAAAGCTATCCAAGATCAAAAACGGCTGCAGGATATTATTGACTCCGTCACGAAGGGCGACCAGGCTAAGCCAGTAGCAACTCCAAAACTATCTGAGGCGGAGTTAAAGGAGAAAAAGAGGGCTGAGAAGTGGCGCTCGTTGCCTGAGGAGAAGCAGATGAAGATATATGAGAATACTGTAAGAAAGCACCCTCCCAAATCTAATTTCAACCTACTTATACTTATACAGCTTGCTCCTCACATTAAGTACGTCATGGACAAGTACCGCAAAAAGCTTCCAAAGGACGATCTGAAGCGCTTCGCCAAGGAAATCGGGAAGATTCTCACTGCCTCTGATTTCAAGCACAAGCGTGTCGAGGACCCCACGAAGATCACCGAATATCACGAGAAGAAGGTGAAGAAGAGCGTTCGCGACTACTTCGAGAAAGCCGTCGCTAAAAGGGTCGCGTATGAGAAGAAGAAGGCCGAGAAGAAGGCAGCTGAGGCTCACAAGAATGGCCAGACTCCCGCCAGTGTCGTGTCAAATGATATTAATACCCCAGCTACGGTGGATACCTGCACCCCGCTGGAGGCAGATGCGGAGGATAAGGTGGCAATGTCTGATGTCGACATGTCGGATGACGAGCTGCATACACAATCCGTTCCAACAACCCCGGTAGGAGACAGCTCTGGGGACGACACACTGAAGCGCAAGCGCGGCGAAGAAGCACAGCAAACCCCCGCTGATTCCGACGACGCCTTCGCCAAGCGCTTCAAGGCCGACGGCACAGCCGCCGACACTTCGTATGGTCCACCTCCGCCCCCGCCGCCTCCCCCAGCAGATGCGCAAGTGCCAGAAGGGATAGAGGAAGACCCAGCAGCAGCGGAGATGCGAGCGGCTCAAGAAGCCCTCGAGCGAGAGAACGAGGCTGCGGTGAGAGAGGAGATGCAGCAGGTTATGGCTCAAGCGAGTGGGGGCGCGGAATGTAAGATTGGTGATGGTAATACGGTGAACGGGACGCATGATAAATCAGGTAATGATGCTGAAGGTGATAGTAACGGCAGCGAGATGGAGGGGTTATTGCGCAGTGAGCGGACAGAAGTGCTCAGCAACTGATTTGGCTGAGCTGATTCAGAAAAGGCGTTTTTTTTTTACATGCATGCATAGGAGGCGCGCCGGACGGGGTTTTTAATTAACCGGACTTCCCTTTTTATTCTTCTGGAGAGCGCAAAGGGGGGGGGGGCTTTGCATATATATGTACGCTGTAAATATATCTGGCGTTGAAATCGGGAGAGAGAGCGATTTGGAGCAAGGGCTGAGGGGGGTGGGGAATGGCATTGGTCTTCGGCTTTTTTGTGTGCATTTAGGGGAGATAGAGGGATCCTTGGGGGTAAGGTTGGGGGCATATACTACTTGGTGATTGTACTATATGCGAATATCACAGATGCAGAGATGAAGCTGCGATAGTTACTGCTGGAGGTAATATACGCGTTGAATGTCTATACCTGTATGTCTTCGTTCGGGGGGCTGTTCAGGAGGCTGTTTGGGTTTAGAGTTTAGGGATTGATAAGAGAGTTTTTTCCAAGCAAAGGAAATCACCATCTATCATCCCCAAACACCAAAACCCAAACAGCTCCCTAAAAACTGGGGCAAAAACTCATCTCAATTACTTACCTACGTTACTCCCAATCCTCCTACTCACTAGCATAGAACTCATCCCAATCAATCTCCTCGTCCGCCTCAAACTCACCATCGAGATCATCATCCAGATCCCCCATCTTCCCTGCGGCAACAGCAACTTTGAAATGGCCTCTTGCTCCCCACCGGCGTTTCCACCAGGCGTTTGTCCCGAGGGGTCCGCCGCCTTTGGGGCGGGTGAGGTGCTTTTGGGACCAATGGTCGTGTTTGAGTGGGAGGGTGTCTGTGGTTAGGGTCATCTTTTGGATGCGCTGGGGTTGGAAAGTAACGTGGTGTTGGGTGGGAGAATGTGTTGGATGTTGTGCTGTTGTGAGATGGTTTTGACTGAGGAGGAACGTTGGGATGGGGAAGGGGTTTATATTGGGAATGGATGGACAGGACTTCCTTTCTGATATCTGTGGAGAGTGCAGTCGGTCAAAGAAACTATAGAGGTCAATGGACCTTTTCAGCACATCGAATGAGGAACAAAGCCCGTTTGTCCTGTAATAGAGGGAAAGAATGAAGCCCATTGTCCGCTAGCAACAACATTCCTCTTCGCCTCTTTGACATCAAGGCGCTGTTCGGAAGTCTCCATTGTTCCCACGCAAGAGCATGGGACTCGAACAAGCAAACGTGTGAATAAAGGGCACCGACTCATAATAGATCAAGTTGCAACGTACGGCGCCATGCTATGCACGGTGTGAACCACTTGTCAACGACAAGAAGCAGTATAGTAGGAAGGCTTGACTGACCCCCCGCCGAGCAAACTCTTGATCTCGCATGCTTATCGTTCCGGCTTCACCATATTAATTTAGTTATTTTAATAGTCGTTAGTCGTCGTCCTCCCTCTCCAAGAAATAGGTATACTAGGCCAAGAAATAGACGGAGCAAAAAAAAAAAAAAAAGAAGAGGAAAACATACAACAGTGGGTATTCGCTGGTGGTCACCCACCCAACTACTAATCCACCGATCTCAAGTTTATGTATGGCAGAGCGGACGGGATGCCCAGTTCTCTCGAGTCTATGGTCGTATGTGAAGGTTCTTTGGTTGAGAGGGTAGATATACTACTATTTTCTGTATGATTTATAGACCAGGTATAGCAGATAAAGCTATTATAAAAGAGAGAGGGAATAAGATCCCGTAGTCATGTCCCTCCGATAAATAAATAGGGGCTAAAAAAAAGAGAGAATAGGGATGATAAGTGAGGCTATAGTAGCAGAGAATCGGGAGGAGATAGATATTGTAATCGTCCCCTCCCTCCAAGAAATAGATAGGCAAAAAAAAAGAAAAAGAAAAAAGAAGAGGGACATACAACAGTGGGTATTCGCTGGTGGTCACCCACCCAACTACTAATCCACCGATCTCAAGTTTATGTATGGCAGAGCGGACGGGATGCCCAGTTCTCTCGAGTCTATGGTCGTATGTGAAGGTTCTTTGGTTGAGAGGGTAGATATACTACTATTTTCTGTATGATTTATAGACCAGGTATAGCAGATAAAGCTATTATAAAAGAGAGAGGGAATAAGATCCCGTAGTCATGTCCCTCCGATAAATAAATAGGGGCTAAAAAAAAGAGAGAATAGGGATGATAAGTGAGGCTATAGTAGCAGAGAATCGGGAGGAGATAGATATTGTAATCGTCCCCTCCCTCCAAGAAATAGATAGGCAAAAAAAAAGAAAAAGAAAAAAGAAGAGGGACATACAACAGTAGGTATTCGCTGGTGGTCACCCACCCAACTACTAATCTACCGATCTCAAGTTTATGTATGGCAGAGCGGACGGGATGCCCAGTTCTCTTGAGTCTATGGTCGTATGTGGCTGTTCTAGTATTGTTGGGAAATAAATACTGTTGTGGTGGTCTGCGATGAGGAAGCTGGCTGGCTGCCTTTGGTACGGATACTTATCATTTCAGCTCCTCAGACCACAATAGGAGAACGGAGTTGGTAAGAGAATGGATGTCATCTTCACCATATGCTCTATAGACTTCTTGCGAATCTATTTTATAACCTATTCCAACGTCATCCATTTCACCAAGGTCATGTAGGTCAACTCTGTACCAAACGATATACTAGTTCCCAGGTCGCAGTAAAGTGTCGGATCTAAACTTCGTTGTCATCTTTCTACAAGATATCAATAGCTACGAGAATAGTACATTGGTGGGAATCGCCTCTTCCGTTCCTGGCGTTCGCCTGTGAGACTAATGGGAGCTGCCGCGGAAGGAACGGTGCGGGGAGCACTTTCCGCTTTGAGTGATTGGAGCCGTAAGACTAAAGGAAGGAACGGTAGAAGGCGGGGCTAGGTCGTGGCTTCCCTTCCCGCCTCGCAGTTTTCTTCGTACTAGTAGAGCTCCGACGGAAGGAATGTTGAGTGATGGGAGGGAATCGTGCCTTCCCGTTGTCCGCGTTTCGCCCCATGGCTGCGGGAGGTATTGGGGAAGGAACGAGGTGGAATGCACTTTCCGTTCTGGATATTTTCCTCGTGTTTTTGAAAAGGAAGAAGTGCTAGGAGATGGGATAACTCGTGCTTTCCTTTCGTAGAGTTCTGGGGCAATTGATATCACATAGGAGTCGCGGATGGATGGTGGTGATAGTAGAGATAGTAGTTCAGAGGGGTATATAAATTTCGAAATAAGAAGTTCTATGTAGTCTAATATGTCCCATTATATCCATCCCGTATCCAAAGATAGGCCCAAAGCCTATCCCATCCCATATCGAAACAACCCCAAAAACGCCTTGCATCGCTCTCACACCTCCTACTCTATCTTCCTCCTCACAAACTGCCCCCTGCTCCATCCATGTGCATCGACATCCACCTCGCGGTCAAGCTCATATCCGCCCAACTTCGGCAGAATCACAGCCCAGATGACCCAGTACACCGCTCCAGCAAGCAGAATCGCAATTCCGACAAGGCAGTGCAGATAATACGGGATGTTCTCATAAATGCTCTGTCCCTCATCCGGCGGCACGAATGGCGCGACAACGAGGTAGATGTTCGAAAGCAGGAAGAAGATAACCACTGGTAGCGTAGCGCGGAAGGGAGGTGCCCATGTGGGGCGGTGGTCGGCGGAGGGGTGGAGGTACAGGTGCACCAGGGCGCCGGCGACGAAGACGTTGACGACAGCGAGAGGGTAGGAGATGACGTTTAAGATGAAGTTGTACGCATCTCCCGGTGGGGGCGCAAGCATGATGATGACCGAGACGAGCCAGTGCTCTGCCAGGCCGACGAGGGGGGTGTTGAATGGGGCATTGCTAGCCCAGAAGTGAGAGAAGGGAAGGATACCCTCGCGACCAATCTCCTGCACCAATCGGCCCTGAGAGAAGATGACGGAGAGGACGTTTCCGAATGCCGACAGCGCAACAAAGACGGATAAGGCGCGCTCGGCTTCTGGGCCGAACATGTTCCTGAAGAAGGAGGCAGCGAGAATGCGGCCCGAGGAGAGAATCTCCTCGCGGGGGACAGCAGCGAAGTAGGCGATGTTGGCAAGCATGTAAAGGACTGCTACCGCGCCGAGGGCGAGGGGAGCAGCGACCTTGAGAGTGCGCACGGGGTTCTTGGTCTCGGCTAGGGCGTAGTTGGCGTTGCTGTAGCCGATGTAGGACCAGATGACGTTGTAGAGGGCGGAGACCACGCCGTAAGCTGACCCAGTGGTGCCAGCGAAAGCGTTGGTGAAGTTGTCTGGCTTCTCGACGCCGGGTTGGAGGTGGCCACCGAGGGCGGCGAAGCCAGAGAAGACGATGAGTAGGAGGATGAGAAGCTTGATTACGCCGAGGAAGTTCTGTAGACGCAGACCCCAGTTTAGGGCGAAGCCGTGGATGAGGAAGGCGGCGGTGATACAGGCAAGTCCAACACCACGCTGGTTCCAGCGGTTGACCTCCACATTTGCAGCGTGCAGGATGTACTCTCCGAAAACAACGGAGTTGGAGCCGGCCCAACCCAGAAGGACGACGTAGGAAGCGTACATGGCCGTGGCCAGGAACTTTGGCTTGCGGAAGACATACTCGAGGTAGTTCTTCTCACCGCCGTTGCGCGGCAGCCCGGTGCCGAACTCAAGATAGACAGCCAGACCAGCGCCGGCGATGATCATACCTGCCACCCAGATGAAGAGGGCGAGGCCAACAGACCCGGACTGCGCAAAGATGGAGGAAGGGGTGGCAAAGATACCAGTTCCTATCATGCGGTTGAACACCAAGAAGGCGGCCGAGACGCGGCCAACATTGCGGCGGTCGTCACTAGTGATGTAGACCTCGCCTTGTTCTGGGGGAATGTTAGCTCGTGGCCAAGACGAGTGGGGATGGGGGAGGTGGAGGAGGGGGGTTCTCAGTATAGTATCATACCTTCAGCAACAACCTCGCCAGAGAGGTTAGTCTTGGAATGGACGCTGGCATCCGACACAGGGTCCTTATTGTCACCGGACCCTCCTAAGAACTTCGACTTGAGAAACGAAGCCATCGTAACGAGGTGGCGTCACGTGTATCACCTCACTCTGTTTGCCACGCTATGTGTCAAGCCTCGATAAAAAGGGGTGGGTATATATTACAAAAATCGGCGAAAATTTTATCCCCTTCTGGCCATCACATAAACAACAGATGGCAAGGACAGGAAGAGATGAACAGAAGATTAGAGAGAGTATAAGAGAGAGAGAGATCAAGAAAGAAAAACGAGCGAGTCGCGACCCTTTTTACCTAGTTTGCTCACCAGGGCCCAAACAACCACGCATGGCGGCGCGGGCCTGCAGAGTAGCGTCGATGTCGTGATCGTTCGCAAGACCCCCCAGTGTACCAAAGTAGGGAGCTACTTACCTCCTATGGAACACGGCAGTGGAACTTTCTGAAAATTCTTTCCATAGGCGAGAAGAAAATGTGGCCGAGAAATCTGCGAAACCTGGGGTAAAGCCGCACTCTTCCGACTGAATCGAATACCGTTGGTTCCACTTGCCACCGCCGATCGCATCATTAGGTGGGAAGAAGTAAAATGATACGGGGATGACGGAGAATAATGGGGAATGATGGAAGAAGACGAGATCTTGGGGTGAAAAGACGTATTAATGCCCGAAGGGTAGTATATCTATTTCACTAGGTCAGTAAATTTTATATAATTGTTTTTACCTGGTCCAAAATGTCCATTTTCAGCCATGTTGGGCGGATAAGCAAGGCGTAACGTTGAGCCCGTTGAGCCACTTTTGAGCCACATTTTCAATGGGGCGAGCTAGGAAAATCCGATTTTCACCAGCCAAATTGGAGAAATTGGAGAAATTTGGAGACGCAAAGTCACGTGAAAAGCCGTTTGTCAGCCACACCCGAACGACGACCTTCCTTATTGGGACTCTCAGCTGTGTCAGTAGGAATGCTCGGCGAGGCTGGGCCGATCGCGACATATTGCACCACGACGCCGCGGTCATCACAGGGTCCATGCGGGAGGTGATGAGTGAGATAATATCGCTGTAGGAGGAGCCAAAGAAAACGCAGAAAAGGCAAAAGAGGCAGGTCAGCGCAGGCCGAGACATGATGTGGACTTGGCTGTGGATTGGCAAATAAAGAGTCATGGTGCAGGTGTCAAAAAAACGCCGAATAGGGGTCGATTGAGAGTCGAGACTCGTATCGCTGACATGGTAGGGGATGTGAATGTGACTCTGATGTCCGTTCGGTCAACAGCGCAGGATTTGAGACACGCACTCTGTAAGCAGCGGCAGGAGCGATCAAGACGTACCATGCACTTCACATCACAACGCAGCAACGTCACATCCCGAGCAAACACACGAGCCAAAAAATCATAAGAGCTATTCCATTAGCATATTCATACTCCAAAACCTACCAAAATCCAAAGCTCTATTTCTACCATAGTATGAGCAGACAGATATCAAAACTCCTTCTCCTATCAGCACCCTAAAATTTCGAATGAACAGACGTACCTCTCTACATCACCGAGCACCGCTTCTTCATCTTCTTCATCTTCTTCTGATGCTCCCTCGCTGCACTCTTCAACCTCCTCTCTCCTTCCTCCGCCTCGCGGACCAGCCGCTCATCGCAGTCTAGGCACACACATGCGCGCTCTTTCGTACGCTCCTTCATGCGCCGACACGTTGAAGGGGTGGTGAAGGCGCCGGCGTCTTGGGGATCGTGGAGACGGCAGTGAATGAGTTTGGACTTGGAGTGGCCGCAGGAGTACCGGGTTGTGAGTTGGTTGCACATCGTGATGGACGGTTGGGGTGACCTGGTAGATGTTAGTGGGGGCACGATGAAGGGGGATGGGGGTTTCTGGAGAGAAAAATACCATGGTGGTGGGAGGGAGATGAATTTATACAACTCTGAAGGAGAGATGGATGAACGGTAGGTTTGGTTTGAGCGCTCGTTTTTTACCAGATGCGTAGAGTGAAACAAGTGTTATTGTTTGTCTTTGAGGATAGTGGTCCTTTTAGAGGCGTCAAAGAAGATATCACGGCTCCTTATTCCAATGTAGAAGTCTGCGGATTGTGAATACTGTTGCACAAGGACATTGTGCGGGAGTCAATATCTTCTTTGTGCTCATGTGGTGTCTGACATTGTGAATGGTTCGGTATAGCCGTTATATTTGATTCAGCCCCTTCTTTGTGCTCTTGCACCAGTCTGCAGATGGCGAGTGGCATCTCGTACAATAAACAATGTTTCACAAGTTGAGGGTATTCACAGCCGTTCTATCGATTGTCTGGCCAAAAATTAAAGCTCTGAATACCTCTCTCTACCATACCACAAAGATCGAAGTGAAGCAACATATAAACGAAAGAAAGAAAAAGGTCATCCATGTGAGCAACAATATCTAAAACATCAAAAGGTCAAAAGTGCAAAAGACTCATCAGATCACTTTGGATCTGATGAGGAGAAAATCACTTGATTTTACTTTTTGATGTTTGTGGATAAGTATATTTGTTTTATTGATCATTTTTTGTCGATTGTTCATTGTCGGGAGTCGAATTGGTGACCTTTCCTTTATTCATTTCCTTGCCCTGACCAGATTGTCCTGACAGTGGTACTTCCACTGCGCCACTGTGCCGCTTGATTTGAAGATGGCTAAGATTGGGTTATAAAGGGTTGGTTGTGTCGGGGTGGGGGGGTTAAGGGGATTGGGGATGAGTGTTGTTTTGGCTGGGTTCCCTTTGTCCCCGAGTTTCAGGGCTGCGCGGCACGTCTTCGAGGGGGGAGTGGGCTTGGGAATGGTTCATTATTCTCTTTGTGTGTATTATACAAATGAAGGGCTTCATTGTCGTCTCCCACTATTATCACAATGGGGTTTCATTTTCAAACAACTCTACAAGCCAAGCATTCATCACGACTTGAAGAATAATAACCCCCTCTCCCTCCTCCAAACTCAAATCCATCATACAACAACAATTCATCCACATCAATCACTACTATCACAACTCTACCACCTCCATCATCATGTGCTTCATCATCGCCACCACCCACACATGCGGACACAAAAACTATAGCCCCATCACCAACTGCCAGTCCTACCTCGACAACTACCTGAGTCAGCGCTGGACATCCCAGCTGCACTGCCCCGACAAGCGGTACCAACAAAAGGAGGATGCGAAGCCCTGTCTTATGTGCACTACAGAGTTTCCGCATCCTTATGGGGATTGGGTGGATTATATTAACCTTGAGATGGAGAGGGTGAAGACGCCGGAGCCAGTCTGCCCAGTCAGGAGGGCGTTAAGGTGGGTATGCAGGTTGTTTCCGAGGTAAGTTTCCCGGTAAACTGCTGTGGTGCTAACGTCTTTAGACTTTATATCGATGGTCCTGCAATGAGGTGAAGTTGGTATGTTTATAAGGTAAGGAAGTGAGAGACTTGTCATTATCATATTTGTTTCCTTATTCATATCAATATTATTACTAATATTTAATTTTTGTGCTTGCCATGAGAAACGTTGAAAATTATATTTGAGAAATATAAACATTTAGATTGTCACATCTTCGATTATCCATTTTACCCAATATATTTTATAAGGCGAGGAAATAGTAGGCGACAATCATACTAACTTTCTCGTCTCGATATAGATAGATGTCATATCACCTCCCTCTACATCAAAGAAGTTAAACTCCGCAATAATAATAGAAAATTAGAACGAGATATTAACAAGTAATTTTTCAAAAACAAAGCCACTAATCAACTAATGAATTTTCAACTTACCTTTAACGTACATGTATAGCGAGCGGCGCATCCAAGCGAGCGGCGCACTTTACACCGTGACATGGCCCCTATACATTCAAATTTAATTTTCTCTACAACAAAGCATGGAATCTTCTTCGAATGAAAGCAGGATTATCCTTGCACTTAAAGCTCTTGAAAATCGGAAAGGCGTAAGCGTTAGGTCTATAGCAAAGACCTATAGTGTCCCTGAAGCAACACTACATTACCGACGCGCTGGCCGACAACCACGATGCGATATTATAGCCAATTCACGGAAATTGACTAACCTAGAGGAGTCAGTCCTTGTTCAATATATACTCGACCTAGGTACGAAAGGGTTTCCTCCTCGAGTGTCTGTTGTTGAAGATATGGCAAATCGACTACTTGCAACATGCGACGCGCTATGCGTTGGATCGCATTAGGCTTCAAACTTTGTTAAGCGGCGTATAGAGCTCCGGACATGCTTCCAGCGCAAATACGACTACCAGAGGGCTAAGTGTGAGGACCCGGAATGTAACGCTGAGAGTCTAAACCGTAGACTATCACAGAGGTTTCGTTGCGTCGGTTTACTTGTCAGAGGAGGCAGG